>JANSTU010049860.1:0-22100 GCA_027564075.1 Bolitophila hybrida
GGTCGTCACTCCTCAGCGGATGTTACTGGGATAGGAGACGCAATGTCCATTGCCCAATACTATCCTGCCTGCGGCAGACAATGGGTTACAATGGGCATCCTTAACAGGGTGCTTCGTGTTTGATGTGAGGTTTGTGAGCTCTTTTGTTATCCGGTAGAGCTCTCCATGTACCGTGCCATGACGAGTTCCTTCCCATTGCTGCTGAGAACCAGATAACGCATCCGTCGGACTCGGAAAGCTCACGTGGATCCCGTTTATGACCCGTTTGCGTCGCCCATCCACACGTCAGAACGTTCTAAAATCCAAATCGTGTCCGGTAGCCAAGGGTCGTCGTTGTTGTTCCAGTCCACATTTGAGTGTTCGATGATTCGATAATAGATTGGAGCCATTGTAGGTAGGGATGCTATCTTGCCGCTTTCGAACAAGCGGTTTTTATCGCTAGTCCACACTAACACAACCATAGCCATAGCCGAGTTGGTTAACGCGTTGACTTGGCTTATGAGAGATCACCGGTTCAATCCTGGCTGGCAGACCGAAGTGTTTTTCTAATGTAGCACTTTAAATCAGTAGGTTCCTCTTGCTATTAATAGCCTATTTCTGTAAAAGGTTATTGATTTGGAATAAGGGATAATTAATGCCTTCAATTAACATATACACACGCACCTCTTACAGAACAATAAGTGTATGATGGCGTTGATGATTCACGATTCCGAATATAAAATAGCAAGATAGATCTCGGCGCATAGAGATATCTCAACAATATGCGCATTAGCCCTGCAAAGTTGTTAGAGTCGCGTCAGGGCAAATTAAGACTCCTAACCATCGGGGATGTGTTGTGAGTGTTAGAGCACAGTAGCTCCAATAGGAGAAGCACAGCACAAACAGCACATTAGCATGACCTGGCCAGTCCTGTGAACCCGTAATGGTCAATGAATCCGGTGTGCGGAGACACTAACAGGGACCATGTGAATGTGTATTTTTTTTTGTAAATGCCAAAGACGTTTCAAAGTGCAACAGCTTTTATGAGGAGCAAAAGAAGATTTGTACCATTGCAGTCGTGAGTTTTTTTATATTTTATTGATTTAAGGGGATGGGTTGTTTCTTGGTAAGAGTCAAACTACGAATTCCATAGATGCTTTTTTGTACCGTGTAGTTACACGTCGCAAATTATCATCATCATTTAAAAGGACCTATTTTTGTGGACCACTCTATTTCGGATTCGGTGCTGGACCGACCTTATGACTGTAAAACACAAACACTAAAGATTCGTCTTTAAATTGTTCCATCGATTAGCCTTGTGAAAAGTTCTAAAATGAAGAGACATGAAGAAACACAGAAACGCTCACCGATTGCTCCAGAAAACAAATGTAAGGCATTTTTTGTGAGAAAATATAATAAAGTTCCATCTTCACCAATTAATATGGATGGATTTATATCCCACCAAATAACTTTTATTTGACCACCAAAAATAATATTGTATAAAGATAGGCTTTTGAAGCGTAGTTCGGATCCAGACTCCTAAAATATAGACATTTATGCACAACTCTTTTTTCTAAGCTTGGAGAATAATTCAAATTGCGCAAAAGTTTTTTTATTAAAAAAATGTATTTATGTACCTTACATACGAAAAGTAATTCTGTTTTATTTGTAAGTTTTTATCATAATCATAATAAATATAAATAAATATTAAATATTCCTATACTTTTAAATCAAACGAATGACTGACATAAATGTCACTTAAAAATGATAAACATTTGATTGCGAAGATGCACAAAATAGACGAAACTCTACTATTTTATAGCTTCATGAATTTCATGAACTCATACAAATTGCAAGCCCGTCTCTTGAATTGAACTCGAGGAGTAATGCAAATAACAACAAAAACTATATACGTGCACACATACATAAATACAAATTCAACACTCTGGCAGAGTGTTTTCTACCCGTCCGCACATTATTTGTGCATGCACTAGAAAAAAACATTTTATATTGCTTCTGGAAAATTACATTTTTCTAAAAACCATAAAAGAAAAACGCGAAACTAATGAGGGTGTTTTAATATTTATATCTCCACTCTATCTACAGACCAAACTATGGCGAAGCTCGCAGACAAATAATGCAGAAGAGCTTGCAAGAAAAGCGCACGGGATGGAATACTGGGAAAACACTGCGTAAAAAAGCGTTATATCCAAAAAGGCAACAAGCGTAAAAAGAAAAATATAAGCAAATATATTTAATTGTGTGCACACACACACACAAACACACACACACACACATATATATGTATATATATACTTACTAACAGGCATTGCGTCTGTCGGAATTCTTTTTATGTTTCCCGTTTTATTGTTTTATATATTTGCATTTTTATCAGCCCTAATTGCTGCAATGCATTGTATAATTTTCCCATAAAAATTGGGCGTATTTTTCTATGTGCCGAATACACAAGTCCTTTGTTAAACTGTAAAATAAACATAAATACATAAATATATGCAAACGCAGCGACCGTTTACACGAATGGATGTTGTCACATTTGTTGTTGACCTATATTATATATATGTATTTTGTATATTTTATATAAAGGTTTATAACTCGGACATAATTGATATAGTTTAATTATGCATAAAATAAACAAAATATATACAGTTTGCACAATGTCATCCTTTACAAGCGTGCATGTATATTTAAACAAAACGAAATGTAAATTGGTTGTAGGGTAAAAAGCGAATGAAAAATATGACGAAAATGTATTGGGGTTGATCAAATTTTATTATGTGTCATTGTTTCATGTTTTTTTGAGCTGAAATGTTTGTAAAATGAATTCAATATTTGTTTAAATTGTACGAGAAATTTGTGCAAAACGTAAAATTTTATTATTACATGTTACAATTAGTCTATTTTAACAATTAAAGGAATGTTATTGTTCATGCTGTAATTTTAATTACATAAATATGTGCGATCGATAATTTTCTATATCTGATCTTATCTGGAAATTATTTGGGCATTTTACGATTACGTATCCGGCTATAATAATATATGGTATTTGAATCAGATGCAACATTATCAATAACTACATTTTGAAAATGATTTCCTAAATACGATTTAATCGTAGAACCATAATTTTTGGCAAGGGTACCACTTTTGCTCTTTTCCATGATAAAGGAAGTATTGATGTTGTTAGTATACAGTTGAAAATATGCATAATATATTCGTTGCTGTTACAGGCAGTAACATTTTTATAAATTTAGTTCTCATTGAATCCTTTAATCCGTGCGATGCCGCACACCGGAACCATTGACCATTACGGGTTCACAAGAGTGGTCAGGTCATACTAATGTGCTGTTTGTGCTACACCTATTGGAGCTACTGTTCTCTAACACTCACAACAGTTCCTGGATGGATAGGAGTCTTAATTTGCCTTGACTCGACTCTTACAACTTTGCAGGGCAAATGCGCATATTTTTAGAGATATCTCTATGCATCGAGATCTATCTTGCTATTTTATATTCGGAATCGTGAATCATCAACGCCATCATACACTTATTGTTCTATACGTTAATTGATGGCATTAATGTTCCGTTATTTCTAATCAATAACCTATTTCAGAAATAGTCTATTAATAGCAAGAGGAACCTATACTGATTTAAAGTGCTACATTCGAAAAACACTTCGGTCTGCCGGCCGGGTTTGAACCGGCGACCTCCAATAAGCTAGGCCAACACGTTGACCCACTCGGCTATGGCTATGGTATGATCTTGGACTTACATATGAAATAAATAAAAGTTATAGTTTACTTTCATAAAGAGATTTTAAGAATAAGATAATATATTCATTATAATGTTTATTGCAATAATTATAATGTTCTACTGATCACAACTAAGAACCCATAACGACGCATGTGAAATGCTAACTATGTTTATATTCTTATAAATACATAGTAACTTATTAATCACGACACGCACACAGTGGTCAAGAGCCATGACATTAAGCCACAATAAATAACAATATTAAGATACAGCGCTCATAATTCATATAAACGTATAGACTTGAGACACTAAATATTATACCTACAATATAAAATATTGTGTAACCCAGATTTATCCACTAAATTATATGCTTTGCGTGCGCGCTTCTAACTAACTACATTACACATATATAGTACATATATATATATATGTATCATGTATAAAATATACGTATGGGTTAGTGCACAAGCACATTGTTAATGCACATAACATTAATACGACAGTTAACAGATAATTATTATTAAATGTTTCATCGTAACGAACGCGATTTATTCGCATCATGCAAAATAATTATTTTTCAAGGCGACATCATGTCTCGGAGATACGTTTGTATATATAACAATATTCAATATAGTATGTGTCGTAAGCAAATGGGCATGTATGTATGTGTAAATTGTTTTTTTAATTGTGGCTGTGTAATTGTGTATGTATAATGTTTATTCTCAAGAATTAAAGAAAATAGTAAGCTATATAATGCGCCAAAGCACGCATCATACATATGCAAGCATGCCTTTGCTCTTAGTTTAAACAGAATGCACACGAAGTCTATTATCTTTAGACATGCCAACACTTTATCAAAGCGTATCGAGTGTTTAGTAACGATAGTTTACGATATTTATACATTATATATATGTAATTAGTACTCTGCACACACTCTACCAATAAAAAATTGCAACAAAACCAGAATATATTGGAAAATGTAATATGCATTTTGTATCCACTTTTGACCAATTTTGGCCAGCAGTATTTCCATTGGGAAGGCATGGAGTTAAAATGTAATTATTTGTTTAAAGGCTTTGGACTCATTATTTTGTTTACATTGTTTACAATTTAATTGCTTGAATAGGACTAGTATATTCTTTCATTATGTTGCATATATATGCTTAAAGGACAGATAACCGCTATAAATAGTAATTTATCGTCATTTTGCAAATAATTCTATTTAGAAAAACTGACATCTCATTGTTGACGTATTTGCCTGTCTAGCAAATGTATTAGTTCATGTTGTATGTATTAGTTCTTTGAGTTGTTGCCAACAGCTGTTGTCACGTCTATAGCGAATTTACTTTATGTGAGGTTCGGCTACTCACTGGTTTCTCTGCTATTTATAGCCCGGATCGCCAGATGAGCCGATAAACACAAATATAAATACATACAACTCGTTGCAGTTGCTGCTGTGCACCTCTGGCACTAAATGAATCTATATGTTATATACCATACATGGTGGACGTGCCAAATGCAATATCATTATTTATATATAGCAAGTATATATTGTGTTAATATGGTGTGCGTGCAAGCGTGTGTGTGTGTGTGTGTGTACACTCGAGCCCAATCGATTAAAACACAATAAAATTTCATTACTCTGCAACAAAGTGCTGCTGTTGCTGGGGCTACCGCTATGATGCCCAGTGAGTTCCCTGTTTGTGTACGACGTGGAAACGTATATGTCACCTCCATTAGTTCTCGTAATAGCTACGCTTGACATTTTTCCCCGAAATTCCCGGTCCGCACAACCTGTGACCTATAACAATGCTGCCCATGAAATTGCGTTCGCATCGCATAACACAAACACACACACACAAATTCATGCGAAGAGCAGACCCTCAACGCGTTCGCTGTTCCATATATTGCATATATAAAATTCAATTCGAATTTTATGATCCGAAAACATACACAGCGAGCACAGTGAGCATACGCCGTACAAAGCATAATTATATCCCTTCACAAAAGCATAAATCTTTCATTTTTATTCGAAAACATCGTCGTCGTCGTCGTCGTCGTTGTTGTCGTGAGCTCACTCCTGGAACACGGGGCTTCGGCGACTTTCTCGAAGCTGGCGCGAACATTACATATTACATACATACAAAAGCTGCACACATACAAACACTAATGAGTGGAATACATTTCTTTGCGCTATAATATATATTATACATTTAACTTGAACAAAGAATGTTTGGAGGAAATAAATTCTAATTAGGGTTAGCGCGCCTGTGTGAGCTTGTTCTCTACTTACAAAAACAAAAATACATAATAATATATACATACTATAAACATATATATAAAATATACATACTATATATATATATATATATATATGTATTCTCGTATTTATGTTGTAATGCTGCGGATGGTGGATATTATTATGTTGTGCTTTGAATTTATGACATTTCTCCTATTGAAAAAGCGCTTGGGCCCATTTATATCCGTTCGCGCAGTGTCGCGTTGCAAGAGTCCACATAAAATTATCGAAAATAAACATTACACTGGGAAATTTCGTAATTAGTGTGGAAAACATGCGGTATTAAATGTATATACATACTTGTTTGAGCAACTTAAAACTGTTTTAAATTAATTATATTTGAAACAAACTAATTTCTATTTATGATTTTGCTATTTACTAGAACTATTTTTTTTGCAATTATTATATTATATAATAATTTTGGATATGTTATAAAATGTTTAATAATATCTTTCAGATATTATAGATTAACCACACTCCTCACAATTACAGCTCTCTCATTGGATCCTTTAAACCCTTGTGGGACATAGGGACAGTGTGCGATGCCGCACAGCGGATTCATTGACCATTACGGGTTCACACGAGTGGTCAGGTCATGCTAATGTGCTGTTTGTGCTGTGCTACTCCTATTGGAGATACTGTGCTCTAACACTCACCCCACATCCCCGATGGTTAGGAGTATTAATTTGCCCACTCTAACAACTTTGCAGGTCAAATGCGCATATTTTTTAGATATCTCTATGCACCGAGATCTATCAACGTCATCATACACTTATTGTTATAAACAGGGTGCGTTTGTATATGTTAATTGATGTTCCGTTAATCCAAATCAATAACCTTTTTTCAGAAATAGGCTATTAATAGCAAGAGGAACCTACTGATTTAAAGTGCTACCTTTGAAAAACACTTCGGTCTGCCGGCCGGGTTTGTACCGGCAACCTCCCATAAACCAGGCCAACGCCGTAACCCACTCGGCTATGGCTATTACAGCTAATCTAGTTAAATAATAATAAAAAATAATAAATCAAATAATATTTATGTCAGCATTTTTTAATTAATGCAAATTCGAAAATAATGTATGGTTGTCGTGTTTCCCGGCTGCACATGACATTCACAGTGAGTACAGCAGCGCAATGCATTATATTTATTACATATTTATAATATTTATATATTATTGCATTTTATTATAGCATACGTTGATAAAGCAGTGTAACATATATATTATAGTTTATACTTAATTATACATTCCATGTGGAAATATATAAACAACAATAATAGTAAAAAATACATGCTGTACAAACACACACGCACGAACAATATTTCTTTTATCGCAATAATAAATCATATAAATTAATTAATTGCAATTAAACAGTTGTTTCGATTAATTTCAAACGTGGAAAGCATTGTAATTTGTTAAACACTAGTAAACAGTGAACATAGATTTTTCCATGTCAATAGTATATTTTCATTGCAATGAATGTTACTTTCAAATATCATAAATAAAACGATTTTAGTATGAAGTGTTCATTTTTTTTTAATTTATAAATCAAATAACATTTATCAAGTATTTGATATTTAAATGGTTTTAAAAATTCAATAAATGCCTCTTGCTGTAATTGTCCTCTAATTTGTATTTTTAAGAGTAATCTATAACGTGGATTTTAAAATTTAGCTTATATGAATGACCAACTTCAATTATTATGTAATTTGTTTTTATGTAATTCGGTCTCCTCATATAAAAAGCAAACAGACATATAGTATCTTCTCTCTCCTATAAATAAGCTTTAACTTCGTAACAGCGTTTTCTTTGCTTTAAATCTATTCTCATATTTACAGGTAACTTACATAAACGGTAACTGTAACTTAACTAATTACAGCCAAGTTACAGCATATCTAATAGGTAAATTGATACTTATTATTTTATTATTTTACATATTATATTCTTTAGACTATGACTATTTGTAAAATTAATATGTTCCTAGATATTATCTTAAATTCAAATCTTAATTCCAGGCAGTAAAAATGTTTCAAAGGACATCTGTATTATAAGAATTGTACGTGAGTGTGGGTGTTTTTCTGTCTGCATAGTAATATAGTTATCTTCTCCTATTTTATGGTTATATGTATATTACATATATGTGGATTGTATTAAGCCACTATTCCCTCTCTATCTGATGGTAACTTAACCATGAGGCTCGACATTTATACAAAACATAAACCGTTTTAACGCAAATATCATAAACATATACTATATAAATTGCTTGTAAATATATACAATTATATATACATATAGGAGTGTTACACTTCAGTCTCATTGCATAAAAGTTCATCAACACCCTAATTTCAGCGGGTCGGAATTTACATTTCCAATTACGTTGTCTATGTAATTTGGCAGCAAGCATAACGAGCAAGTGAGACACATACATTTAGATGGGGTGGCATGGGATACCAATCCCCAAAAACCACTTTGTAGCATAGATTACACCGCATGTACAGTACCTAAATTATATTTATATCCGTATTTCGCATATCAAAGGGTACCGTAAATTCACTATAAAATAGATTTAAACCTGGCTGCACGAGCTGTGTATGTGTGTGTGAGAAAGAGTATACCAAATACATATGGTATATATACAAACATACATATTATATGTATACACCAACCGACGATCTGCAATTCAGAAATCTTGTGCGATTACGGCCCAGGCGCAATTGCCAGCGGCTGGAAAATTTATTGCGATCCTGAAATATATGGATGCGCGCCGCTACTGAGCGCTCGAATCCTTTATCAACAACGCGGAAAAAGGTTTATATTGGAGAATAATAAAATTTATTTCCTACAATCCGAAATCGCTATTTTATAGACTTAGGCTATATCGTATATTCGCGATGTGTGTTTGTTACTTTATTATAATATATTGAACTTGTGCCACATGTATTCGGGCAAGTTTTTTTTTTAAAATACCTAAGAGGTTTTTAAAAAAGGTATAGGTATATCTCGATCTGGTATATTAATCGGGTAATTATGTTATTATTGTTTTAATGTGCTAATCCGTATATCATAAAGATATTTGACTTCTATTTCAATTTTAAAAAAAGCTCTGAATTCAAAACTATTTATACATTGTAGAATTACATTGAACAAGGGTAAAACACGTATATTCTTATATTTGTATTATGGAAATTCACTGTGTTTAGCTAAGGAACATCACAACCTATTTGAGCTTGCACGTCATATGTTTGGATAATAAAACAACAACAAAGGCTGATAACAAAAACTCGTACGATAGAGTATTTTGTTATATGAAATGTGCAGTGCATATTATGCTTTATCCATAAAACATACATGTATGTATTAGTATATAAGCTATAAGGCTCAAACGTGTTCACATCATGCATTATTCAGTCTCGACTGAAATATATTCTCGAAAGAAATATTCTTTGTATACCTAGATATAAAAAACACCCATACAACTCAAATAATAAATGATTGAAACACTCATATACTAATAAAAAAAAATTACACACATACACACATTTATAAACCATGCACGCACATTTACTTATGCCTGATGTGTTTGGGTGCTCAGGTGTTGAATTTTCGCATATGTGCAATGTGCATACACGTATAATATAATCGATTGGGCAGACACAGCAGGATCTTCACTGATCACAAATACTAATCTAAAGTCTGTACGTTGGCTGATTATTTCATATACACGCGTTTTAATATTTAAAAGGAACAATGACGATTTTTCAGCCGCAAGGATAACGTTTCACCCATATAAAAGACTATAAATAAAGCATAAGGTGCGCGTGCCTTTGTTCTCGGATTATTTATCAGCAAACTCTAACAAAACGCATGCATTTTTAAGGGTATATTATGTGTGTATGTGTGCGTGAGTGTCTGAAAAGGGACACAGGTGAGTATATACTGTAAATAAGCTATCCTTCAATATTCGTGTGGTGCATGCGAATGGCATTAAGGGTATTTGTGTTGGTGGTTTGTTTGGCCCCATTCAGGCATGACGTCCTTTATTGTGCAGACCATGGAAATGGTTTATTGTGCAGATATTGAGCATTAATATCAACGTTGATCTTAATGCCGTTCCATTCACATCTAGACATAGCGACGTCAATTCGCATATAAGGTCATAATTTGTAGACGGTGCATCTAAATATTGAGATTGCTTTCAGATGTGGATTTACGGGTTCAATTTCCGTAAGTTTCCTTTTAAACCCCGCAATGTGTATGTTTATTTATGGCAGCTCAAAGTCCGGGCACGATCAAAATCATCAAATCGAAAGGCTTTGAACCGGAATATTCGGCCATACTTTGTAAGTTATATCAATAAGCTCGTAAATCATTAAGTGCATTTCCATTCGATGATCTTGGCGTCTTCCTTTATGCGCACAAGTACATCGGCATGTTCATTGTTCATAAACTATAGTACGTGGATACTGCTGGATACGGCTTCCAGAGTGTGTAAACCAGACAGGCATACAACTAAAAACCCTGAAGTAAAACTTTTCTCTAGAGCCACAGCAAACAGCCATATCCTGTAAATAAATAGATTCTCGTACAAATAGATACGATTTTATTATAATATAGGTATAATATACACACATACAATTATATTATATTTGTAGATACGAGAAGGTGTATACAATTATTATTATAGCCATACATGCGAATACATACATGTATCTATATAGTTCTATATATATATTATAAAATATTATACAGATAAATGTGCGCTTCGCATCCATATTTATATATCCTTCAGAGCACGATGGCAAAGATTTAACCTGACAAGGGACCAACCAACCTGCCAACTTCAGCGTTTCTAACACATAAACTGCGACTATGTATTCGCCAAAAAATGTACATATTATTTACCCATACAATGTATATATTACATATGTGTGTGTATATGTGTTCATGTACATATTTATTTTATAAATATTTTATGTGAGATAAAATGTATATGTATAAATGTCTATCTATATACCAGCATAATGTTTGAGCGAAAATTGTGTATTTTCAAAGGTGTTTTAGATGGGGAGCTGGTGATCATTTCCAGAAAATCGAATAAATACAAATATATTTATATATAATAAAACATCAATATAATAAAGTATGTATATACAGAAAACTCGATACATACTTGAATTGGTTATTCTTCTTTTTTATAATACTTCCTTTAATAATTGTGTTCATCAAAGTAGATAGTTTTTGGTAATTTTGTATTTTTTTTAAATATAAATAAATTTGAATAAATTAGGTTTGGTTTGATAATCATAAACCGTCAATTTGTACGGCATTATTATGGAAAAATATAAAAAGCTCGCATTTTTATTGAATTAATTTTATCATGCAACTCGTGCATTTTAATTTTATTTCTACATTTTTTAATTCTTAAAACATTCGAAAAAAAAATGTTTGTGCAAATATAAAGTTATCCTGTCGCTATCTCCTGCACTGCATACACACAAAATACAAGACACCACTACCTGATATATGTATATACACGATAAACACAAATAAAACAGATTGCATTAAAGACAAGTCGACAGGTATGTATTATGTTATTTATAGCGCTTTATTGAACATATATCATCGTTGCACACAATTTTATTCCGATGATATCGAAGGAAGAAAGAAAAAAATACCAACGACGTATTTTTCTGTTATTTTTATATAGTACATTATTAGTTTTCTCTCGGTGAACCAAAGATATATACCCGCACCTATAAAACATCATGACTACACACACACACATACATACGTTGTCTACATGGAAATTCTGTGTACCTGTATACACCTGGGAGTTTGCGACGGTGTGTGTTTGTGTACTGGTACTGAGCAGCTCGCAAAAAAAAATGCAGAAATTACCAAGCGAAATTGGTTGCACGAGTTACAGGCGACATCACAATGAGAAAAACTTAAAAAATGTTCTGTACAATTGTAAATAGTTATCTACTTATCATAAGGTAGGTACATACTACATATTATATAGTGATAATCGGCCTTATATAGTATAGATTCTTATTATTGTTATGAACGTTGTAGCAAGTAAAAATAAAGAAAGCTAACAATACCTTCGTTTACTCGTTATAAAGTAATATATTTGTTTTTAGGTATAATAAGCAGCAAATAATCACAAAAATACATATTTTTTTGGATGTATGTTATGTACCTAGCTGTAATCTGGAAGACAATATACATATGATTTTGGCCACTTTGATTGATAAATCTTAAACGAGCGATTTAATCTGTGATTTATGGCTGATCAAAGAGTGTATTATTCAGTAATAAACATTTCTGCTTGCGAATGTATCTGTGTTTTTGTGTACAGGTTCATCTTTAATAATTGTATCTAGGTGAAATGCTCAAATTGTAGCAAAGATATAAAAACAACAAAAAACAGCCTTACAGTTTTCGAAGGACCATTTTATATTCCCAGGACTGTTTTTATTCATTTATTTGTGTTTGTGTATGTATATTGTATACCTCCGTCTATTTTAGGATACACATACATATACAATCATAGAAACACTAACACTGCCTCACATTTCAAAGGATATCAAGTGGATGTTCAGCAGCACAAGGCACATAACACCACCTCACACGAATAAAACATCTTTTCATTCGTCCGTCCGCTTTTTTGTATGTTGGTCGACTTGAAGTTGCACCTAAATCTTCTCTACGCGTTTCTTTATGAAACCTTCATATAATATGTTTGTGTGTGTGCGTATAAATAGAATATTTATGAATCCTGTGCTCGCGAACACATGTGTGTGTATGTGTTAGCCTTCCCTTATCTTAAGCACGTTGAGTGTATATAGCTTCAATCACACAGGCATACAATGTAAGCACGCTCTGGCATTGTATAACGTATAGGAAGGACCTTTACTTCTCGAAAGTTTGAAGTGGGTTTGGATAGACACATATTATGAATAAACAAAGGCGAGACAAGCGTAGAAAATAATAAAGCGTAATTTATTCATCTACAAGAGAGCCAACGTAAAAAAAATAACTTTATACCATTCAATCTAGCGAATAGCCGAATATCTAATTTCTGTGCAGAGGCACAAACGTTTTCCATATATTGCTATAAAATACCAAATTGGTTTTCGACATAAATTTAAAAAAATATAAAAAACACACATACACAAACGTTAACATATGGAATCCAGTGCCCTGCCGACAGGATATAAATAGGACACATACGCACAAATTAGATTATCGTGCCTATACTACCCCGCTTCGATTGTGTTAGGGGTGAGCATACGCAGAAAAAGGGCGAGAACATCAATTTTCACCCGGCACAAACGAAGCACATACAAAAACGACAAGAGCAAATTGCGGACTTGTATGTCATTAGGCAAAATTCCAGCATATTGGTTTATCCCGAAAGCGCCGGGTCTGTTCGCCTTGGATTGCACTAAATTTGATGATTACGTAATAAAACGCCCAGAGAAAAGGAACGAGAAAATCTATTCAATTACTTTACTTTTGTGCTATTGAGACATTTCACTTACAGTCTTATGTGTATTTACCAATATGCTATTTTCTTGTACATTGTTCTATAGCCTCGCAATACAAACACACACACACACACTAACGCATGGTCTCAACATACACACATAGGCAAAAATGTAAAGTATGTACTTTCACGATGTACACGCTCGCACATGCGCCACAAACGGATGTGCAGAGACAACGAACTCTCGGTGAAAAGCGTTTTCCCTAGTGGCTTTTGTTTTACGACTACGATCGTTTGAAATATTGCTTTTTAATCGCTTTGATCTTCTCTTTTGTTGTTGTTGTTGCAGCCTTTAGCTGGTACTTTCTTGTATTCTAAAACATACAGACGCCGTGCGGCACCGCCGCCACCGAGCTGCTGACGACAATAAAGTACCGTACTTTATGAGCCCATGGAAAATGCGACGCTGTGGCCCATTGGATTTTCTTCTTTGGCCCAAATCGATTGCGCAGAAGGCAGCAGTCTTATCGTACATTGTCCCCACGGCACAATAATTGAAGTGTAATTTTCGTTAAATATATTAAAAGTGAAAGCTCCCTCTCTTGCAAACAATGACGACTTCAAACGAACGAAAATAGTATGGGCTTTTATTTTTTATTTACGGATTATATACAACCCGGTGCTTAATAAATTCGTACATAGGCAACCTTAATAATCTTTACTTTACAATCACATAACTTTTTCATGCACTTGTTTAGTTAAATTTGTTTCCACTTATAAATCATTCAAAAATTAATATAAATATTTACATATTTTTTTAAAAAAGACAATAACTGTAGAAATATGAAACCTGGAAATTAAAAAAAAACATATCACTGGAGAGGGGCTCGTATGTAATGTATTATGTATAATGTGCGTATGTGTATAATTATATTTAAGATCCTATTCGGATTAGTTAGTAGTTAGCAGTTTGACTATGCATGATGGTCAGCAGTTTGACCATCACGTCAAAATAACACTTTGATTTCGCTTAATCTTAAAGCCGTTGCTTGATCATACAGTATTAGGTATTTTACAAGTATAAGGTTTTTCGTATCGTTATGCAGTTCACTTTTTTAGATTGATATGCCATTGTTTAGTAATTAATATTTGAATATTTAAACATATTTTTTTAAATAAATTTTAAAGTAGGTCCATTTTAATTCTTCACTTTGAGAGTAGAACATCAAAGTTCAATATTCACGACCAAGGACCATAAACATGCAGACTAAATTGAAAAAGATTAACTTATAATAGTTAGATATGAATCCAAAACCATACAAAACATGTTTCATTAATTATCACATCGTTATATTGATATTATCGTTGCTACGTCCGAATTGGTTGCCTCTCGGCACTGACTGTGTGAGCTCTTTATGCAACACGCTTTAAATCATTACCAATTATGCAAATTACCGCCAAACAACTCGTTAGACGCATAAAAACAGTTCGAACAAGTTTCGTTGTTTAAATATATCTCTACATCTCTATATAGTTTATAATGTATCTACATTTTGCACGTATGCAAGCAGAGAATATACAATTGTACAATCTAAACAGATAATGGGACAAGTGTTATTATAACATCGTTAGCCACATTCGGAATGGAGATCCATGTCGCGCGCACAGCGATATCCACTTTCCGCGTGCGCGAGCGCACCTCCATTGTTTTGTTTGCTCGGTAGAGCTGTATAAAGTGCACACAAACAAACACAGTATACACATACACATACACAAACACTGACACAACAAGCCATATCAATAAATATTCATTTAATTCCTATGTTATTATATGGCAAGCTTAACAAAAAAAAACATTGTTTGAAAATCAGATAAATCCGCAACATATTATATATATGTACCTATAGTATATACATTTTACAGACAATGCATTCAACATATACATTGTATACATAAGACATAAGTACATATATTTACAACATTTCAGCGCGTTTAATTTAAATGAATAAAATGGAGTGTGGGTTTGACCTTTATTTACCGCAAGCACTTGTGCGAGAAGTTTATTACAAGTGGCGTATATAACTTGTATACCACGATCATACGATCAGAACTAGCAGGAGAGCTCGCACATTTATTAATTTTAATTTCTATTTAATTTTGCATTATTCTTTGGCGAATTATAAACTTGATCTTTTCGTGTTTGTCTTGCTTGTATGTGTGGTGTGTATTCATATTTAGATAATTACGGTACAAGCACTTGAAACGCGCGTGTTTGGACTTACAAGAAACGAGCGCACGCCAGAAAAGCTTGTTTCATACTTTATTGCAAACCTGAAAACGTCTTACGTGTTATACTTGATGTGCTCGAGTGTTAACAAAGTTGCGTAAGTAGCGTACATGAACAAAGAGAGTATACTAAGCGTCGATGTCGCATAAAATTGATATTTTAAGCTTGGGGGAGTTTTTGGCTTTGAAGTGAGCTTACTTCCAAAAAAAAGATGATGAACACAATAATTGCAATGCCCTCGAAATCTTCTCGCTGTTATTCCAATAACGACCGACGCGAGATTCGCGGCAGGGTAGATGTACTGTATTGAAACGATAATCTTTGATTTGTTTGACACTCCCCGTTGGACTTAGCCATGAGCAGCTAATGTCTATAACAGGCCACAGCAAAACTAATACGATAAACGTTACACTAATACTATACATACGAGTATAATCATAAATGCTCACGTACATATAGTATAATGTGCTCTCTACATCATATGATAAAATATAATGTGAACGGAGTCAAGTAAATGGGGGAAGCAAGGGAGAGCCAAATAAACAGCAAACGTGCGCAATGACAGCTTTGTTAAATCGCCGTATCAATGTCACATGTTTGACAGTTTAATTAAAAATTATGCATTGTGTGTTTGGGTGTCTGTGTGTGTGTGTGAGTTTGTGTTTGAAAGTTTTGGGCATGTGTGTTGACTTTTAGTTTAATCCAGTTTTTTAATTACATTTACATAGGACGTACTGCTTTTAATAATTTTATTTTTGATCTTGACGTACGGTTTGTTGTTTTTTGTTGATTGCTTGTTGTTCATTTTCAACGTTGATGGGATGTACGCATACGTTAACAGGTTTTGTTAACTCAGGATGAACAAAAGCAATTAGCTATGTGTATATATTGGTTGTATAATTTAAAAAAAACAGGGTGCCCCATCTACTTTACCGGAATGTGAAATATCAATAAAATTAAAACGCGTAATTTTTTTTTGGAAAATTCTTTCTGATTCATTTATTAGGGTCCTTGCTGATACATTTGAGTTATGAATATAATAGCATATCGCGAAAGTGACCACCCTTAGCTTTGTCGCAATTGATGGATCTTTAGTGAGCATTTCGCATCACTTTTTTCAACATTAGGTATCTGTAAAATATTTCGGATTTCTTCCCTAATGTTGGCTTTGAGGTCTTCTAGTGTCTTCGGAGATTTCAAATAAAACTTTGACCTCAAGTATGCGTCGAAGTGTTGATCGAACCATCCCGACTTGGTATTTATCGATCGTTTAAAAATTATTTTTCTCATTTGATTGATTTAATCCCTTGTGGGATATAGGGTGACTGTGCGATGCCAAACACCAGATTTATCAGGAATCTTCAGGGCAAATTACTGCCAAAGTCGAAAAAAAAGAATGAAAAATTGGTGAAAATCGCAGATAAGTGTTGGATCTGTCACTAATTTACAATGAGCATAAAAAAGTGGATGTTTTGGTGCCACACGAGCTGTCGCAAAAAATCTAATGATCGGTCAAGGTCGAAGGCCTTGCCAAACAATTAATTCAAACCTCTCCTGCGAGCATTTGACCAGATTGAAGCAGGCGATTGACCAGAAGCAGCCAGAGTTGGACGTGTGTTCTGCTATGTCTAGACAACGCTAGGCCTAATACATCATTGGCTATCTGCTAGTTGCTCCGGGAGCTTTGTTGGGTATCCGGACATCGCATCAAGTGATTACTATCTGTGATTGTCCATGTCGATTTACGTTGTAGGACATCATTAAGTTTCCATTGTTGCAATGGCCAGAAATTATCGAACAAAAAAGCGTATATAGAACACAAGCAGCTGCCATTACTGGAAAACCTTATATTACATGAAAATGTATATAACTATAAATGTTATTGGAAATAGATTATTGCATTTTATTTGTTTCTGTATATTTTGAGTGTTCTTGTTTCAAATTGAAATTCCATGTAATTTACAACTCTCAAACGTAAAATGTTCATTTTATATTAGTTAACTACGTATTTTTGCCAAAGTATATGTGTGTGATTGACGCTTTATATATATATGCATATCGTATACAGTTAGCGCCCTGAGATATAATGACAGAGTACGCGATTATAAAAAACGTACTGCTTGCAAAAGCCACGACGGCACTCTATCTTTATATGTATTGTACAAGATTCCTAGAATGAAAACAATTTCTTATATGTATATGTAAGTTGTATGTCCATTAGGGGTGTTCAGAAAAGAAAAATAAAAGCTTATGTTTTGTATGTTTCATTTTAGTACAAAACACCAAATAAAAAAATATTATATAATTATATAACAATCTGTTTAAAATATTTCCAATAAATTATATCATATCGTTTTAGTGTAGCCTAATCAAAGAGTATTTTATTCAATGTTGCTCAATTTCAATGAAATTTTATCAAACATGAACAGTTACATAAAAAGATAGAGAAAGGAAAGGTTATGATAAATTAAAAAAAAATGTTATGAATATTATTATCATTACACCATATGTTACTTTACAAAGAGATACAGAATATCTGATGTTAGTTAAAATATGTTTTGCTGAATCGCCCTAATTTATATAGTACAATTGTTGTATAGTTTAGAAGGATCCATTAAATGCATTGTTAAAAACAGTAACTGTAACTATATATAGTTCCTAGCCGATATTCTATAGATTTTACTATTACTTGAACATATATACAACTACATGTTTAAATAAATGCACTTTTCTTTACGCTCTCCGAGCCTTCCGAACAAATGCATTTTTCATAAATGTATATATATATATATACGAATATCTAAGTAAATGATTTTTTCCTTTACAGACGTCAATGTTGGTTTGTTTTTTGTGTATATACTGTATATTGTGTGTTTATTAAATGCACATGTAATATTTATGCGCTCGCTGATACGGTAAAGTGCATTTACCTTTCGCATTACATAACATCGTGATGTTATAAGCGATAATGTTTTGTTTATTATGGTCATTGCACTGAATTATTTGCACTTTAATGTTTGACTTAGATTTTGCAACTAGCGAGCGCGCGCGAGACCGATTTTATATTATGTGCATGTATTATATTAGGTACCTATAGATAAAATAGAGGTAATCGAGTGTTTATACCTGCGCACGCCATGTTGCTGCCGCTACGAATCTGGTTTATCGGCGATGACATTAAAATGCTAGATTTGCCGTCGCCGATAGAAGACATTTTATTATTTGTGTAGTTTTTCTAGAAGGTGTGTGTGTGTGTGTGTGTATGCATGGTAAAGTGTGTGCAATGCCAAAATCTAGGTCGAACATTAAATGGAAAGATGTAAATAACACACTCTTATATGTGAATATAATGTGCGATGTATCATGCCATACCCTTTTCACGGTTACCGAGCGTGCAATTTGCGACTGGAGCAGCAGCGGCAGAGGCTGATTTATGAAAATCACTGAACTGAAAACTCGACGGTTGCACTTATCCTCATACATGCAATCACCGCATGTGCATTTATATTTATTGTGAATTATACACAGACAGTCAGACAGTGCTACAGTAGCAGCAGTTGTTGTCATCAAAATATGTAATTTATAGGTTTATATGAATTTCATTTGTGCGTATTTTATGTGTGTGTGTGTGTATATGTAGGAAATATATCCGGTGCCAATTCATTTTGATAATACACGCCTGCGATACTAAATAACAATATACTAGTAAAATGTACGTAGTCTGAACAAACTTTTGATTATGATTACACACGCACATAATCACACGCCATGGTTCAAAAGAGTTTATTTATTTTGAAAATCTGGAAGTGTCATTTTACTTTAAAAGCTTGAAAAAATAGCAAAAATAGGCAAAGACAAGAAGTTTTTTTTTTTAGAAGTTTTAATCAAATTAAATTAAAAAAAGATGGTCCTTGTTGAACATCTGCAACATAAAAAAACAAAAAGATTTTTAATTAGCATGAGTGTGGCTATAGCATGACCCTCCAGAAAAAAATTACGTTGAAGGTTTAAAAAATCTTGTTACAAAAAAACAGTTAAAAAATTACCCACATTATCAATAATTCAGCTTCTCCTAACATTTTTGATTATATCGATTATTATTATTATTAATTATCTTGATCGGCTATTAGCTGTTGCGATGCGCTCATTGTCGCAAGCTCCAACGAACTGCTGGGCGAGTGTACCAATTTTGACTCCCATAGACTTAATATTTTTATTTATATCCTTTAATAAAACTACACGCAGACGTGTATGTGAATATTTCCAAGAGTTTTGTTGTGTTTGGACGTAAAATTCTAAACACATTTTGAAATATTTTAATTTTGCGGAATTAATTAAATTTTCATACATATTTCTTAAGACTATATATAGTCTACCGAAATAAGTAAAAACAATTTATTTTTTTTGACCTGTCAAAGTGAGATAACCCCTCAAGAACACATTTATTATAATACAATAATTTCTCAAAAAAAAACTCTCTTTTATTATTATTACTAGGGAAAGTTTAAAAAAATAATTTAAAAATCCAATAGATATAAATAAATGGATAAATGTATTGTATCATTTACTATCTGCAAAAGTATGCCTAACAATTGGTAGTCTATTCAAATTAGTATTTTTTGTCAGATTACTAGCTAATCATTAATATTCATTAAATAAACGGAAATAGAACAATTGGCATGCTTATTATAAAATAACATATAAATGCAGATATTGCGCTAATTAGAGGGTATCGCGTAATGCGACCGGAGCAAAAGCGCGTGTAAAACACACACACAAAACCATGCTAATTACGTTTGTAATATACAGTGCACAAATAAATATATACATTTTCAAATTGGTATATATTCAAAGCAATTTTCTCTTTGAGAACCGTGCGCACATTTTCTATAGAATATGTATTAATATGAATTTCATATCATTTTCTCGAATTTGTACACTAATTACACGCACAAGCTACAGCGAGCGGCACACTTTAATTAGAGACTGCTTTTGTGCAATTTCCATTGAATGTGCATATAATATTATATATTATGAAGTATATAAATTATTTATTTGTGAAAATTAATGATGCTGTGATGAGCAATGATTAATATAAATATGAATTATTATTAAAAATTATCATACAAAATAATAAGATCATTCGTTGTGGTTAGAGCCAACTATGATGGTTGTCAATATGAATTGTGAAGACTATCTTGAAAAGTCTACTTCTCGATACATAACACAACCCTTTAAATAAACACTTTTTGAGTCACATTCTCATTCCAAATATATTTTTTTTCAAAAGGTTAATTTACGATAATTTTTCAATGATACGTTATGTTATTATCATGTACTACATATTGCACACACATTCGGTTATAAAATACCAGTAGACCGGTGTTGCGGTTCCCTCGATAACCATTGATAAAATGCATTTAATTGTATCAGCTGTTCGTCACGCCGTCGCGTCAGTCGCCGGTCGTCGGTGTCGGACTAATTTCTATATATGAACATTGAAAATAATATGCGCAAAACATCCAATGAAAATTACACGGATCCAAGAGCACATATCATGTATATATGCATACGTTATTATCGTGGCTCATCGAAAGGTGCTGGAAAGATACCACAGGTTTCATACCAATTTAATGCTAATTTGAGATACTCTTGAGTGGCTACGTGTTTACGATAAGTGCAGATGTTTATTTTTTCATTCATCGTTATTGAACAAAGACAACTGACTGTTGTGGTATTTAAATACATATTTTATAATTGAATTAACATATATCCAAATATGGACATTTAAATTTTTTATTATAGATTGTTTTGTTGATATAATTTGACAGTACAAATGAATAGTAAAATTGAAAAATAATGCGAAAATTGACACAATACAAATAAAATATACATGAACAAGGCGTTACATATTTTTCTATGTTTTTCCATGTTCCGGATTTATCCATCTTATAGTTCTACTATATATAACTGGAATGAGAGAAGTACACGCACGGTCGCAAGAACGCAAGTCATAACGTTTTATGAAGGTTATTTATCGAAATTATCCATTCGACTTAGAGAAAAACATAGCAATAAAATCAGTATTTATGCAATTGTGTATCTAGGTTTCAGAAGTATTTCACAAACAGCGTATATACACTAAGTAATGTTCCTCTATTGTACATACAATAAAAACCCAAACACTTAGTTATACATATATGTAAAGGGTTTTTCAATAGGTGCGCTTCAACTTTTTTTTTTAATAAAACACAAACGGTTTGACTTTTCAACTAACT
>JANSTU010049871.1:0-37332 GCA_027564075.1 Bolitophila hybrida
GGGAGCGTGGATATGTGTGCTTGTTTGGATTGTAGCGTCTGCGGTAATATGAATGTGAATGTGTGTGTGTGTGTGTGACCATGTGCTTTCAAGTGGGTTTGTTTACGTACGAACGCACGCACGTTACAATTTAACGCCAATTTAACCCCGGCCACAGTCCGGCTATAAATGCTTACACATCAATAATTCGACGATAAAACGAACGACAGATATATGTTATTACACAATACGATTAATACACACAAAGATACGTACACAACAAATAAACGTATGTATGAAATACATCCATTTTTTCTGGTCTCAAAAACAATTTTATGAATGTTCCACAGCTTGTTTTGTGTTTTTTGTTTTGTATGCTAAATAAAGAGAGAGGGAAAGAAAAGAGAATAGTTGAGAATTGAACGAGGTAGAAAATAGTTATTTTCATAACTGGTGGAGTAAACTAGACTATCGCAGACGAGTGTGAAGTTAGCTGCACGAGCGTTGAGTATTTAATATTTTGTATGAGAATGTGTGTGCGAAAACAACACCACAATAAAAATACACAATTACGCGTTTTTATTGTGTTCTTCGTTATTGTTCGTATAAGCGCACACACACAAACATACACACACGAAATAATTATCTGTTAACTATGCTAGGCTGCTGTGTGGGCGAGTTAGTTGGCATATTTAAAGAGTTTGTCGTGTGAAAAACTGTAATAATGTATTACAATTATTTATTTAATACAGACAATTTAGTGTGTACTAGTAAATAAAATGTTGGTGGTCTTAATATGAAAATGGATGCATTTTTATTTAAAAATGAACACCAAAAAAAAATTGAGATCCTAAATAAATTAATATATATTAGTAAAAAAAATTTAGTTTATACACCCATTTATTTTTTTTGGTACTCGTGTTTTTATCGGCACGCGTTTTTTTTAATTCACATTTTACCTTTAATATGTGTTAGACTGTTGCGATTTTATTTATTATTTTCTCCCCAAAAGAAGAGAAGTAGCAAGTAAATGCTGTAAATTACTTGCTACTTCTCTTCTTGCAGTCATTCGAATACGATAATCTCTAAATACTCATTAAAAATCAAATCAATGCCAATCGTCTTATACGATGCCAGTAATGAAATGTAACAAACATTTGACATTTGGCATTTTCAATATGTTTACTTGTAGATTTTGTTAAAATTCTGACTAATAAATATATTAACGTTCGACCGCACTTAATCTACCTTTCATATTACTGTGCTCAACATGCGCGATGTTTATTAATATATATCATTCTCTTTCGCTCTATCTAGCCACGCACACTATGATATGTAATATAAATTAAAATTATATACATCATATTAACGCAAACACACACTCATGCTATATGGATAGATAGACACGGCAATATATACAAAAACATTTTCCAAAGTATTTAATATACATAGTCCAATAGTTGACGCTGAATTGTTCGTTCTGGACGTATTTTTATCATCTTTTACAATATTCGCTTAAAGGTAAAGTTAAATTATTTATAATATTGTTCATTTTTTATCTTAGCGATCATTATACAAATATATAGAAATAAATCAAAAAAACTCACATAGAAAATCTAATGTTAAGTTTTTTGCGGCCGGCACAATTTGTGTTAAATTAACTGAGATCGAGTTTAGAGCTTACAGGGTGAGTCAGCAAAATAATTATTTGAGAAAGCCATTGTAGAGCATTGAAAATATTCAAAGTTCTAAAGTATTTCGGATTAAATTTTAGGAATTTTTGTAAAAGTGGTTTCAGCGGCATTTCAAATTCAATCAAAGGACAACACTTGAGGGGACGGGTCATAGTCGCATTTTGACCTTTTGCAGTTTCATTATATGTCAAAGTTGTTTGTGTATTTTTGCTATTGTAATTTTTTTTGTAAAACAAAGTGCACATAACCTCAATTGACTGCTCTAGCTCTAGGTTTCAGGTAATTTAAGATTTCTAATCAAATATTTGATATTTCTGAATCGTATTTTTAAAATTTTGAAAATTTTAGATTCAAATATTGAAAAAAAAACTTTAGGTATTTGCCTCGTAAGCAGCCAATGCACTTTTTTCTCATTAAAAAACAACTTATTTTGTTCGGTAACAACAAAAAAAGTACACAAAAACAAACATTTTGACGTATAATTAAACTATAAACAGGACAAAATTCAAGCAGTTCCCATTTTGACATATTAATTTATTTTGATATTTGTATTTATATATTTTCATATCTAAGCGGCGTTTGTATAGTGAAGTTATTATGTTCCATAATCAATTATGCTTTTTTTATTTAATAGTTGTACAACATTATCTTTGCTTAATTTTGTCTTGACATATTTTAGTTCATAATGCGATGAATTATGGCAACGAATAATGTATGAAATGTCAAAAGTGTTTCTTGATATAATTTAAGTTATGATATTTTATGACCTTTACGAGACTTTTTAATATCAGGACTTATGTCAAGGCGCAGTCAAACTTCGCGATCTATAAACTTTTTGCTATTTATTCTAAATAATTCTCATTTTGCGAACAAGACGCATTTTACGAAAATTGTTTAAGGAATACGCATGCGAAGTGTTTCAACCTACCTCCAAATCACCCTGTAAACAATCCGTATATATGCTTATAATGACGATTGATGATCTTATTCCTAATAAGCAGTACCTAAGCCCATTATGTATTATATACTTTATATAATATATAAAATTATACATATATAAAACTTGTTTTATATATACAACATTAGTCTACTGGTGTTTCTGTTTTGGTATAAAATGTATATGGTAATTTTTTATAAAAAAAAATGTATTTAATCTATTGCGCACTTATTCAAGGTCATACGATAACATTTGTAGATACCAAAAATATTCTATGTATTATAGATACATGAAAATTTTATATTGTATGATCTCATATTTTTAAAAATTATCGAAAAGTGCAATTGACGATCGTATAATTTATTTCGTCATTATATTGACCAAAGAGAGCAAAGTCACGCTGACAAAATATGAATCGATCAATATGACATTTTTTTACTGACTTTACACTCACACATAAGTAAAATCTATTCTTCAAATTTTATTAAAGATAAAAACAACTTGGGTATTGTCAATGCCATAATCTTTACCGCTTTATATAAACATATGTATATACAAATATTATTTATATACAAAACCGACACACTCACGCATATTCATTCGCATATATTTCATTTATGTATATATTTCTGCACAGTCTATGCGATGAGCATTCTTAAGACAGCCGCCAGCTTGTTCACAGGTAGTTCCAAGAGACAATTCGCAAATATGGTTGTGGCAAAGAAATTCATTTACGCCAAACGTTTCGTTGGTCTGCCAAAACTGACAGACTTTACGTTGGAGAATGAAGAGCTTCCAGCACTTAAGCAAGGAGGTAGTTTTTTTTTAAAATGTATAATTATCAACTTATTTTAATTTCTTTAATTCTTGTGTAGATGTACTCGTCGAAGCTGAATACCACAGCGTTGATCCGTATATGCAACCCTACATGGAGCGTTTCCCGGTTGGAGTGACCATGATTGGAGGACAGGTCGCCAAAGTTATAGAAAGCCAGGACGCACAATTCCCAGTTGGATCTTATGTCTTTGGATCATTCGGCTGGCGTACGCACACTATTTTCAATCCAGCTGAGAACAAGGAGGCTATCCCACCATATATTTTGCCATCATTTGGAAAGCATCCAGTTTCATTGGCTCTGGGAACACTTGGCATGCCTGGGTTAGTGCCGAATTGCATCATTGTTTTTTTTTGTGTTTTAATAATATATTTAATATATATATAGAAACACTGCCTACTTTGGCTTCTTGGAAATTTGCAAACCCAAGGCTGGTGATGTGGTCGTAGTAACCGGTGCTGCTGGTGCCGTCGGAAGTCTCGTTGGACAATTGGCCAAGGCCAATGGCTGCACAGTTATTGGATACGCAGGCTCAGACGAAAAGTGCAAGTGGCTTACTTCTGAATTGGGCTTCGATCATGCCATCAACTACAAAAAAGAGGACATCACAAAGAGTCTACGAGCTGCTGCACCGAATGGCGTTGACTGCTATTTCGACAATGTCGGCGGACAGATCAGTTCTCAGATTATTGCCCAGATGAAGGACTATGGTCGCATTGCGGTATGCGGATCGATTTCATCGTACAGTCTGGCTGTCAAGGATATTCCACATGTGCCAATTTTACAACCTGTATTTGTCTTCAAGCAACTGAAAATGGAAGGATTCCTTGTGTGGCGTTATGCTGACCGTTGGTTGGAGGGCATCAATGCAATGTACAAGTGGGTGAATGAGGGAAAGATCAAGTATCATGAAACCGAAACAAAGGGTTTCGAGAATATGCCACAAGCTTTCATTGATATGTTGCAGGGCAAGAATACCGGCAAGGCCATCGTTAAGTCTAGTTTGTAATTTGTAAGAAAAATGTAAATATAAATTAAAACCAAATGAAAATAAACAATTTTTTTAAATTAGTATATATATCTGTTTGGTTTATCGCTTAGGTACAGAAATTTTTATCATTTTTATACAATGTTGCATATGGAGACAAACAAATGCATTGCTCATCAATATTTTTTAAAAATATTTGTATATTATTTTACCAACAGTTGTTTTTAAAATGAAATTTACATACAGGTAGAAGTGTAGCACCTGTGGCTGCTTGTGTTTTAATTTGACGTACTCTGTTACACTGGATTTACTATAACATATAATATATAATGTAATATAATATAATAAACAGTAAAGGCTAAAACGTAAATAATTATTGTATAACATCATAGTTAAATGTTAAAAAAATATATATAAATATCAATATATGTTCACTATTATCATATTCGATATCAAATTTATGATTAAATTGACAACTTTAATAAATGTAAATATTATATTAAACAAAGATAAGATAAAGGGTATCTATATTCCTAAAATATAATTATATTTGTTATACAATAATAATATTATTTAAACAGAGCTAAATACAAATCAGGGTAATTAGAGTAATCATAAGTATTATAAATGACATTTTCGTCATCGACCAAACCGATATGGACAAAGCTTTGAGAGAACTTGATTAAATAACAAAATGGCTCATTCGGCTAAATGACCATTTTGGCTTAAACGGCATTCGTCCAAATGGCTTAAGTATTCGACAAATGGCTCATTCGGCTAAACGGCCCATTCGGCTAAATGAAATTCGGCCAAACGACTGATTCGGCTAAATAGCCCATACGGCCAAACGGCATCAGTCCAAATGCCATTCGACCAAACGATTTTCGGCCAAACCTGGTATATTCACGAAAAATATCTAAAGAATAAAGCCGATAATTTTTTTTTTTTATGGAGACTAAATATT
Organism: Bolitophila hybrida; assembly: GCA_027564075.1. Taxonomy (NCBI): domain Eukaryota; kingdom Metazoa; phylum Arthropoda; class Insecta; order Diptera; family Mycetophilidae; genus Bolitophila; species Bolitophila hybrida. Next base: position 5,398 of record JANSTU010049871.1, read on the forward strand.
TTATTTCTCTCTTCCAATTACTCTTTTGTTCATATTCCGTTTTGATTTTGTTTTCAGTCAACTGTTATAAATAATTATTGTGGGTAATAATTTATTTAGCTAATCTTAGTCGAACAATGACTAATGAGGAGTATGATGAATACACACATTTGTTAATTCAAATGCGGGCGATAAAAATGTGCCGATTTGAGTTCGTGGTATTGATATTTTGGGAAAATGATACAGATAGTGACGAATAAGGTTTAGAAAGCCCATATGCGGATGCTGTACCTATTCAAGATGTAAAATAGATTTGGAAAACGATAGTAATCTGATGCAACTACATGAAAAGGAAATTCCACAAAAAGGCAATTGTAGAATGCTCTAGAAAGTTATAAGAAATTTAATTTTAATTAAAAAAAATATATTTTTTGAAATTTTAAAAATTATGGTTTAGTGTAAAACATTTTTTTTTTAGAAATTTAAATTTTTTTACTACAATTGATTTTAATAAGGAAAATAATCATTTTAAGATTTTATAATAATTTTACACTGTTAAAAAAATTAATACATATTTGGGCAGTTTTCCCTTTTATTCAAACATTCTGGTTTTTCAACTGCAATGCAAAGGCAAAAGACATCAAAAACAAAACTTTTGAGCCTTAAAAAATATACCCACCCAGTTTTGTAGGAAATACGTTCGGAAATATGCTCAAAAGTATGGTTTTTAATTCGTGTGCAGAAAATGCATATAATTCAATTATGGATTGTACTAAATTCAGTGGAAGATAAGTCCATGTGCCAGGTAGGTTATTTCTTATAAAAAAAAGTCCAAATGGACTTTGGAGCGTAAGTCCGCGGGGTAAAAGGAATTATAAAATGTTCTGGATAATAATTCAGAAATTTTAAGAATTTAATCATTATTTTAATCTATCGGCTCGAAATCATTTGGAAAAATAAAAATCGAGTATATCAGTTTGTCAGTTTGTACTTGGAAATACACATAGATTGGATTTTCTAAAAAATCTGTTTTTTTTTTGGCTGCTCTGTTCGGGACATATTATATTAAGCAATGAACGAGTAATTTCAACTGTGATTAAATTGTGGACATCAGAGAAAAATCAGTTTAACTGTGTTTAATGCATTAATGCAATTCGACAATGTCCCGCATTCCCATATTGAATCTTCTTTATTCAGCTAAATTGAATATCCTAAAAAGGCATTACCGTCATTCTTAAATTTACTTCTTGAAACAACAGCATTATTAAAAAAGTCCGTAGGATGACACATAGATGGCGTTACTAGAATTTTGTTCATATGATTTTTATTTAGTACTAACCTTCAATCGATACGTGTATAGATTTGACAGCAATCTGACTATTGATTCGAGAAGTAAAAAAAAGAGAGAAAATTGTATGACCGCTTGTATCGCAACTATGTTGAATAATAAAATCGAGTTTTGCCAAAATTTTGTTTTTTTCTTACTTAGCCTACTGACATATTGAATGTTACGTCATTGCAAACGCGATCCTACCAAAAGTAATCAGAGCCAGAATAGCATTCATATGGTCGCTGATTATGAGCAGGTAATAGTCAGGGGGAATAGTTATATTAACATATAGAACTTGATAGAATTAAAAATGGTCAGGAAACAATGAACTTCGATTGAACGCTATTTAAGGTGGGTTTGAAAAATCGATTTTTAACTTTTTATTGTATTACCTAGTACAACATGTCAAGAATATTCTCCCAAAATTTTAAATCGATCGGAGTAAAATTCCGAGACACAGAGCCTTCGGAAGCTCCGCTTATTGGGCCATGTGATTGCTTCGGCAATTAATACTTTCATCATTCAAACACGATTATGATCCATTACTAAATGACGTTTCATCAGCTATCAATCCCATTTATGAAAAACTCAGCAAGGACGAACTTTTGAAGCGGTGCATTGGTGGCTTTACGTAAAATAATAATGGACGTTTGAACCAGTTAATTTGGAAAATCACTCCAGAAATACTTCCTGCTGGTTCGAAAATAGTCGAGATTGCTGGGACTTTCAACGAAATGATCTCAGCTTTATTACTTTTTATGCACGGTATGGCTTAAAACTTGACCGAAACAGACACGAAGATGTGCGAACAGAAGATGAAAATTGTATACTGACAAAAAATGTGACGCTGGGACTCGAGAAGCAAAAATTCAGCCACAGGCAAGAGCAACAAGATGACGCAGCAGCAGGTGCCTGAAGGTGTATGGTGCCGGAATCTATTTTAATTTAAAACTTCAATCGCGTTTTTCTCGAAACTATATTTTTAAAATTAGTTGTCAAAATTTCTCAAAAAGTTATGAATCGATTTTGTTTAAAGTGTACATACTTCTTCAAAAAATTTTAGTAGAAAATGGGATTTTTTGCTCAACTCCGCCAGCAAAAAATATTTGTTTTCCTTTGTTGATGCACGCGAGCTATAGGCATCTTCTAACAGAAAGATATGATTACATTTCTATGTATGCTGATTTTGTTGACTGTGCGACCTGACTTTGCCATTTATTCTATTTTAATACTAAGTTGCAGTAAAAGTTCTTGTATTGATTTATCTTATCAAACTACCAATATGCATTATATATTATATATTAGTAATTTGTATATATTAAATACATGAAACACGCACACATTCGGTCATTCTCATTTATATATAATAATGATAATAATATTAGTTTATCATCGTTAGACTGAACAAATTATACCTGTTACACCCATATATTGTATATACGATTTACAGGTGTATATACATATATGCATTATATGATTATTACTTATTTCTAAAACTTCGAAATGAACAAAATACATCGTCATTGTGACGATGAACTTTCTAATTGATATTTTTGAACATCAAGAATTGTTGAAAATTAGGCACCTTGTAATTATATACATTGTATATATATATAAATTCTTTACGTATCTTCTGAATATTATGCTAATTTATCATATATGATATATACATAAAACCAGATATACAACCCAATATCATACACATTAGCCTTTGCACATTATTTGTTTTAATTTAAACAATATAATAAAAATATCAATCAATAGTACTTTCATTATACATTTTTTTTAAAATACGATTTTCGTGTATAGATCGGGAGCGAAAAGCAAATTACATGCTTACCGAATTTGTGTAATAGATTCTTTCAAATAAATATAAACAATCGATTTCTTGCTTATTATTTTAATTTTTTTACTATTTTTTTTGTAAAATTACGACATTCAAATTATATGCAATAAACCACAAACAAAAATTTAAAATCCGAATAGCTGCCATGAAATACAAATAATTACATGTGTATAATTTTCATGTTTTTGCGAAAAGGTAAAACTATTTGACCAACTTATATTACATTGGGAATAACCAAAATTACAGAGATTATAGCATAGACTGGTTTTGTGATACGGTTTCTTCGTCATACACCCGAAATGCATATAAATATTGTAAACAAATCAGTTTTTAGCTTAGTTAATCAGGAATAGTAGAAATGGTCGCATCAACAAAATTCATTTACGCCAAACGTTTTGACGGTGTTCCAAAGCTTACGGACTTTGAAAAGGTTACCGAAGAGCTGCCCGCACTTAAGGAAAATGGTAAAATGAACCGCAAAGTCCGTTATTTTTGTGATATTAATAAATCCAATTAATTACAACAGAGGTTCTCGTCGAAGCCGAATATCTCAGCGTGGATCCGTACATGCGAATGTATATGAGCCAATTCCCAGTCGGAGTACCAATGATTGGTGGACAAGTAGCCAAGTATGCATATATCAAAGGAAACAAAATTAAAGATACTAAAACATTAAACTTATTTTAGGATTCTCGAGAGCAAGAACGACAAATATCCAGTTGGATCGTATGTATTTGGAAATCTAGGATGGCAAACACATACCGTATTCAATCCAGAAAGTAAACCAAAAGATATTCCGTACGTCCTTCCATCATTCGGAGAACTTCCACGTTCTTTAGCTGTTGGTGCCCTAGGAATGCCCGGGTAAGTTTCCATATAATTATTTAATGAGGTAGAACGTACTTAGAATGTAAACTAATTATTTTTATATATATACAGAAACACCGCCTATTTCGGTCTCTTGGAACTGTGCCAGCCGAAGGAAGGTGAGGTTGTCGTTGTCAGTGGCGCCGCTGGTGCCGTTGGTAGTCTAGTAGGACAGATCGCCAAAATCAAGGGATGCACTGTGATCGGATTTGCAGGCACTGATGAAAAGTGCGAGTGGCTCAAATCAGAGTTAGGATTCGATTATGCAATCAACTACAAGACCGCTGATATGGTTAAAGCCTTAAGCGAGGCTGCACCAAATGGCGTGGACTGTTACTTTGACAACGTTGGAGGTGAAGTGAGCTCGGTAATTATACACCAGATGAACAAATTCGGAAGGGTTTCCGTTTGCGGAGCTATTTCGACATATAATGAAAAGTCAGATAATCACACAGGTGTTTTCATAAATTTATAAAATGTTGTATTTTATATTTTAATCACATTATCACTTTTTTACAGTATCCAAGCTTCAACCAACAATTGAACTTAAACAACTGAAAAGGGAAGAATTTGTGGTGACCCGTTGGCAGAATCGTTGGTTTGAAGGAATCACGCAAATGCTACAGTGGATTACAGAAGGCAAGATCAAATATCACGAGACTACTACCGATGGTTTCGAGAATATGCCACAGGCTTTTATTGACATGTTCGCTGGAAAGAATACAGGAAAATCTGTCATTAAAGTCTAAACTGTTTAAGATTTCAACAATTTCAAAATTATAATTTGTATTAAGATCTATATATTATAAGGTATTGATTATTTTTGGCAAATCTATTTGCCTTTGTGTACAGTATTTGATGATGAGCTTTTAAGTAATTGTAATGAAATAAATAAATAAAATATACATTTAATGTGAGATAAATTAATACCAGTATTTTACTTTAGTATGATGACAGCTCATTTTGTGAAGTTATAATTTATTACACACAAATTATATGAAATGTGAAGTTATGTTACAAGTGTAAGGGTGATAGTTCGTGCTAGACGAAAAACAAAATTTTTACTAGTAAAAATCGAAAAACAAAATTTTTACTAGTAAAAATCGAAAAACAAAATTTTTACTAGTAACGTTTTACTGTTTTCGTTTCTCCCGAGGTTTCTCCAGCAAAAAATGCTGACAGCAGTGTTGCGGTAATATAAATCGACCTGAATGAAAGTATATATGGAACACCCTTTATAATATACAGCTAAAAAAATACGCTGGCAAGACCGTCTTCGTAAATGTCAAACAAAAATATCAAAAGTCAAAACATTGATGTGTCAGATGCGTTTAGCATTTGCATGTTATTGCGATGGACGAAATAAAATCGAAATTTTTGGATTTGCTCCACAAACAGGTAATTAAATACCTATTATATAATCGTATCTACGTGACCTGACCATTTTTCCACAGAGCCGTCAAGTTAAAATTCCTGCAATGGGATTTTCTGAGTACTTTGTACAGAGTTTGTCGAGTCCCCTTGAAACTCCCGATATTGTCCGTAAGAACGCCCCACATGAAGACTTGCGACGTCTGCCCGATCAGGAAATCCTCGACGGTACCGAGGAAATCTATTTTCAGGAAAACGTTAATACCGAAGAGTATGAGCTTAGGGTGAGTATGCGTAGAAAGAAAGTTATTGTAGAAAGTGGGTCAACTTGTTATTGTTTTTACACGGTGCTTGCAGAAATTCAATGAAACAACCTTGGACTATGGTACTGTGGAACATGCCATGATGGTGCTAAAGCAACAGCACAAAGTTGTGTCCAAAAAGGTCTTGCAAAACATTCTTACGCAACGCACAGCCTGCAATGATGAATTCGCACAAATAAATGATGTAAGTATAAAATAGAATAATCTAACATAGCTCATTTAATAAACTATTGTTTTGCAGACAGAGAAAATGCTCGATCAATCCCTTCTAGCTTGTCGATCCGCTCGTTCGTACCTGGCAAATGCAAGAACAAATCTCACAACCACTAGTTTAGAAATCCTGGCAACTTACAAGAAGCGTGAAACGCTACAAGGTTTATTGCAAACCTTACACACAATTCGTCGTATGAAGCACACTGAGACACTCTTACAACAACTTTTGTCCGACGGAAACTATTCCGGTGCTATTGCCATTCTGTTAGAGTGCAAGGCATCCGCCTCAGAAAATGGTCAATACCATTGCGTCGTGGCTTTATCGCAAAAACTACAGGACACCATGATGCTGACCGAACTGCAGCTAGACACTGTCCTTAACGAGCAGACGCTATGTTTTGATACGCATACATACACTCAGCTTCAAAAAGCCTACAACTTACTCGGGAAAACACTTATAGCAATGGACCAGTTACACATGAACTTTATTTCAGCCATTCATACAAATGCCTTTACAGTGTTGCGCAATCACAACGAGGCACTCACTGAGGACCGACCAAAAATGCTATTCGAGCAAATGTGCGAAAGTGTACCTGCTGACAAATATATAGGTTGTCTAATAAATTTGTGTAAGTCATTCTGGAGCATTCTTGTGTGCTACTATCAGGTAACACAGTGGCATCAGAACGTACAGTTCGCCAAACAGGAGAATTCGGACGAGGCACACATTCACGATGAGTACATTGAACAGAAATTCAAGAATGGCCAATCTCGCATCTGGAATGACATACAGTCAAAGATTTGTGTCTATCTGGCTAGCACAAAGCTACACAATCTAAAGTACGAGCAATTTATACAGGTTCTGTCGATTGTGCAACGCCTGAAAAAGGTGGGCGTCGAGTTTTGCAATGAAAAATCACCGAACCTAATGGAGAGTATGCGTGCACAAAGTCTAGCGTTTTTTCGACGATACCATGCGTCTAGTTTAGAAGAGATATGTCTGTTTTTGGATAACGAAGCCTGGGTACCGGTGACTTCGTTCAGTGATGTTGTACAATTGCAAGAGTTTCGTCTAATGAAGAAATCATTGCAGCGACATATAGGGCAAAGTTCACCTGACATTCAAATGTCGCCCGATAGTTCACCGGATGTAGATACTATGTCATCGGCTAATTCACAGGATGGCAGTTCAGTGTATGGATCATGTGGCTACTTCTATCGTTTTTCCGAAAAGAGTTCACCATTTGATGGTGGATTCGATGAAGCAATGCTAGAAGAAGATATTCTGGCTGGTATTGCTGATGAATCATCGTGCTACTTTTCTGAGGAGAGTGAAGAAGAACGCGGAGATGGTGTCGGTCAATCGCCAGCACAGTCGCTGGACTGTTCAGCTGCCGTGGCCAGTACTAGCGGTGCAATTGTCGTTAGTAATTCCTCGTTGAATGTACTACGGTGCATAGGACGATACCTACAGATGTGTCGTCTGCTTCACTCGATCTCTCCGTATATTGTGTCCTCAATGGCCGAACTTATTGATTTCTATACATTCGTTGTACATGATATATTCGGTAACGATTTGGTAAGTTTAATCGAGTCGTAAACTATTCACAATATTTATAATATAACTTTTGTTAACAGCCCGTTCCTAGTGAAAATTTGTACAGTATCGAGTTGACGATGAATTTATCGCGAATATCTCAGGATATTGTGCCAAAAGTAAAGAACTGGCCACCTTCGTTCTCAATGGTATTTTCGAATTGTATATGCTTTTTATATATTTTCTAATAAATCTCATAAATTAGATACAAATGGAACTCTGCAATCCAGAAACAATGTACGGTCTGCAACAACGTCTCGTTGGTGTCGAGAGTTGTGTCTCGCTGGTGGCACAGTTCTTTAAGCTGCGTGGCTATCTTGAACATTTGCTGGCACCCGGTGATCGTAAGCCATTACGAGATTTTCTTTTCTCTACATCGGCGTACATTGGTGATGTCAGAAAACCAGTTTTCATGTGTGTTACGGCACGTATCATTGATTTGCAAAACGTTCTAACTTCCATGGCCAAGGTCAAGTGGGACGTGAATCATGTGAATGTTGAGCACAGTGCGTACGTGGATACTGTTAATAGGGTTCGTTTTTATTGTGCTGAGGATCGATTCTCGTGTTGAGGGTGGCTTCTCCTAGCTAGTGAAGAACAAATCAGTCAACATGAGAATTTTAAGCCTTTTAGGTGTATTAGATTGTAATATAAATTGTTTTTCAGGGAATTCAATCATTTGCAATGCGTCTTGAGAACATTACTGGACAGATTGCAATTCCCCGCGAACCAATATGGGAGAGTCTGGCGCACGTTCTAACACATACTCTTGTCGAGGGGTATGAATATAAATATACTTTTAAAATCATATAATAAATAATTATTTTATAGCTACGCAAATGCCAAAAAGTGCACAGCCGGCGGTCGAGCTCTGATGCAACTTGATTTTGCACACTTTATGTCCATTCTGGAGTTGATATCCGGCTGCAAACATCCGGTACATCATGCCTATGTAGATGTATACATAAAAGCATACTATATGCCAAAAGACCTATTGGAAGAGTGGATTCGTGAGCAACGTCACAAGCGAAACTACTCTGTGAAGCAACTAACCACGCTGGTCATGTGTACCTGCATCAATGACAAGAAATCCAGGCAAAAGCTGTTGGCAATTGTCGAAGCCACAGAAACGACCACATGAGCTCTCTTATGAACATCCACCCTCATCTGAGCTTACATTCCAACCATTTCCGAGCCGTTTATAGTTTCGGTAGTATTGTTAAATATTCCACATTTGTGTATTCCAAAAAAAAAACTAATTTGTAGTCTCATTTTACATTTAATTGTACATTAGAACATATGCTCTCTCGCTCTATCTCTTTCTTCTATTCTTATTCTTATACAAAATTAACAAAATGTTGTGTTAACCGTTTTTTTGGTTTGACTAATTTGGATCTCCTGCTTGCGCGCAAAATCTCTTAATTTTTTTTTATTAGTCTATTTATTAATAATTGTTTCGAACAATGTATAGCTTTATTTGAAAACATATACCCAATTATATTATTTAACCAAGAAGATTTATATATATAAAAAATGTTTTTATTTAATATAAATAAATAAATATATTTCAAGAAAACAAAGTCTGATACACTTGTTCATTTGGAGGTAAAAGCACAGAACAAAAATAGGAAGTCTGCAAATAAAAAAGACAACTTCAGCTCATACATAATAACAAATTTGGGAATGTATGTTTCAATTGACAAAGTAGTTAAATTTTATTACCATTATTTAAAATTTTTTTATTGCTTTTGATGGTTCACATAAAAATCCCGAAATCGTTTAATTGCGATTACGTCTGGGTTAAAATAGACTATATATTATGTTATCTAATAAAAGTACCACGTTAAATTACAGCAGTTAAAAAAGAAATCGATTGGCAGTGTGTACTAAAAAAATCATCCTAGAACCTAGATCGACTGTGATTTTATAAAATATAGCAAGTGTGAATAATTTTAGTAACATTTCTTAATACTTAACTACAGGTTCTATAATATCACAGCAAAGATAAGTTGTGAGTTATTATTACTATTTTGAGCATTAAACTATGCTCAAATGTTAACACTAAACAATAACACTAAACAAACACTAACACTACATTTTACACATAAATTACGATTAATTTGATTATTATTTAACGATCGCTAATAAAAGAACCAAGTTCCATTTTTGGTAGAATTTCTATTGGCCTAGAACGTTGCTGAGGATGTTGCTGGAGCATCTGTGCGGTATGGTCGTTAGTCTGACGACCTCGGTGAAAACGGGACGTGTGCGTTGACAATGACCACTTAGTCTTGAACTGCTTCGAGCAAATTGTACAGCCGAATGTGACGAATTGAATGGTATGCTTGGACTCGTTGTGTCGCTTTAGGGCTGAAAGGGATGTAAACGAGCGTTCGCATAATTCGCATTCCAAGTCAACAATATCTAAAATAAAATACAAGTTTTTTTAAATTAAATCAATGTAAAAAAAAAACATCAATTAGATTAGATTTTTAATGCTTTATTACAAAAGTACACGCATAGTAAAATCACTATTTAGGAAATAAATTTAAAACATTTTTTCGAAATGAAATTTATATATTGGTTTAAATATTCATAAAAATTACGAGAAAGAGATGACTACCTAATATTTCAACACACGATTCATAGGGGTTCAAGATCAACATGACGAATTAGATCGTCTGAAATAAATAAAACTAACTGTTAAATATCATTACAATAAACTAAAATCACAGAACGCACAGCACGCTCTATTGCATTGTTATTCTAAGCAGTTGGGATGCTGTAACCGATGGCGAAGATTCAACGATGCCTCCGCCGCCGCCGCCGGTGGACACGATTGTCGTCAGCGGTGGTGGTGGTATGCTCAAGGAGGTTGACTGAAGTGACGGTCGTTGCTCGTGCGCAATTCGGACGTGCTCACGCAAGCTATACTTGTTTTTGAACTTTTTTTGACAATAGTCACAGGGACGTGGTGGTTGTGGAGTATGCTGTGTGCGAATATGTCGCCAAAGATTAACGGAAGTTATAACCAATTTACAGAATTGACATTGTGCCCATTTACTGGTGGGAATATCTGGAACAGAAAGAAAAACAAAGAAACGTCATTAGTCTCGAGTGGTTTTTGTAGTTTTTTTGTTTTAGAGATTTTGCGGATAGGAGGGACTAATTCTACGATTAAGAAATATTGAAAACGGAAAATGTTCTGATTTTGCTTATTTGTGAACTTAGATGTTGTATGGTAAATGAAGAAAAACGTAAAATAGATTGATATACATATCTATTTTACGTTTTTCTGTCAGTCATTAATTCAGTAAAAATTATTTCATTTAATTATGGGACATGTCTTTGTATTCATGATGTGCTTGGTATATTTTTTTAATGAAAAATATCTGCAAAACTACTAATAAATATTTTTGTTACATCTATAATTATTAGAATACCAATTAACTAACAACATTTGTAGTATTTTTATTGCTTAATTATCTCAAATATTATCATGTACATGTGCGTTTTTTTTAAATAAATTAATTATAAAGCATCCATTCACGTATAAGATAGGATTTATGTTTTGGTTCGTTATCTTGATAAAAAAAATTAAAACGATACAAAATACATAGCACTTTGCACTATGTGCAAATATAAATTACTGACATTTAAAATCACAAGTATTTAGAGAAGCAGGTCAGATGCTCGAACATATTTTTACGATCCCGGCGTAAAATATTTATGATAAATTGTGTTGAGTTTTAAAAAATCAATCTGATTATACATTTATTTACATACAATTTATTACGCCAATCTTAATTTCTGATGTTCGCGCATCTGAACGTTGGAGCAACTGAGCCGGACTCCTTTTATATACTTTTTTTGGACTTTTTATGTGCAACTTTTGTCCGAATATTAAAGTGGGGTGTTTTATAAGGAGTTTAAATATTTTTTTATTTTCGAATATTAAAGTGACTAACTGTGTATTATTTTCATCGTTTTTTCATATACGATGCAAATTCATCTGTGGTGGTTTATTTCTTATCCCTCCTTATCCCTCCTTATCTTCTTCATCCGCCACCGTGCTACATTGCATACCAACACGCTCGAAATTCGGTTTGCGCTCACAGAAAAACACGACGGTTGGCCATGATACCATGAAAAAATGTTTTACACGGAATTGGAGTATAGAGAACCATCAAACCGACTTTAATTTTCCTGATAATCCCTCATCTTTAACAAACATAGACTCCGACAACATTTTGAATCGAATGATTAAGTGGATTTCAGCATTAGATTTAACCTATTTCTCCAAAAATACCATATTATATAATTACGTTATGTGCCAAAAAGCTCTATTCCCCTATAGCTTAGAAGTTAATTTATGGATATTTTAGAATCTTAGAGCATCCTGAGTTTTCTATCACAAATACAGACATAGTAAACTAGAAAATGTTTTATTATGAAAATTTTATCTTCCAAAATACCCGTTAGACGTAGTTATTGTTTTAATATTCCATTATAGAAACACAGCATCTTTTAAAACAAACATTATTATTATTTAAAAAAAAAACACATTACCACCATCATTATATTGACAAGTATTTCATGTCTACCGTTCGTATGCTAAACGCACGACAACAATTAATCACTTAAATCAAATTTTGCATCCAAATTAAACGTGAACTTGTGAATGCGCGTCACGTGCTTCTGCATGTCGTAGCTACGCGAAAAATTGCGCATGCACACCGGACACTTGGTCTTGCCGGCATGCGAGTCTTTGTGGAGCGTTAACGACATCGGATGCTTAAATCCTTTCCAGCAGATGCGACAGCGAAAGCCAAACTCGGTATCTGAAACGAGACAGATTCGCTGGAATTATTGACCGGACTCCGACAGAACGGACGGACAATAATGTAGAAGCTGATGAACGTGTGTGCGTGAGTGAGAAACATTTGATGAGACAAAACGATAGGACCTGAGATTCAGACACATTTTGATCATTTATGACAAGCTCCAGAAAAGAAACAAAGACATACATAAACAACAGAAACCCATTTAAAAAAAAATCCTCAGCTTACCCAGTATCGTTCCTGTAGCCTGTTGTTGGGTCTGTTGTTGTTTCATTATACCAGGTACACCGTCCCCGGGTTGATTACTTGTAAACACATGTCCTAACACACAATTCATAATAATTAAAATTACACTTTTCGTAAAAATGGATTATTGTGGATTACCCATTTGAATTGTTGCTGACTCCTGATTGTCGTCATGATAGATCATTTCAAGTTCACCGGATACACCACGTACCATTTTGTATTGTACATGATCTGGACAAAAATAACGAGTTAAATGTAAAAGATTGAAATAATTATTAATAATTGGTTACCGTTAGCATCTTTATTGACAGATATATTGGTTTCGTTTAAACTTTTATTAACATCGCTGTCTTGGTCCTCGTCGTATTCGGTAGGAATTTCCAGTTTCAAATAATGCCGGGAATCTGATAATATTTTTGGTCTATTAAAAACATGTCTATAATGACAACATAAAATAAAGTACTATAATTACATCGTTTGATTCATCTAAACAATACGCGAGTCATTAGATTATTTCCGCATTTTTGGAAATCTATTGTATTATTAACAGTGATGTCAAACTTAAGAAGCACTCCTGAATATTTTTTTGACCAAATAGCCAGAATAAAAACATACCATTTCTTTATTAATATATAAAATGTATTAAATGGCAACTTCTCATATGGTAAATAAAATGTATGAAAATACTGAATGTAATACAACACAAAAAGCTCTAGTCTAGACCATAATCTCAAAATCGTCGTCTTCGTCCACCTGCACCAACACCGGTGGTGCGATTGGACGATTGCGTTTCCGATCTGGACGATTAACCTCTGCCAAAATGTTTGTAATTCGCTTGTAGTAGTGACATTTTCCGATTGATCCTAGTTTTGCAGTTTCACGTGTTTTCTGGCACAACTGTTTCCATTTTTCCTGACATACGATAGCATCTCGCTGTAAAGACACAAACAAACACAAACACATAACTAAAATACAATACATAACTATTATTTATAACAAACTTTGTAACCCTTCTCGATCATCAGACGTCCGATTAGTTCCCAGAAATTATTTCGACTCTCGCGATGGCGTAGAGTATCCACATGATCCTCGTACAATCGAAGCAGATACATTATTTCAACGTGACGCCAATTTAGAGTGTTGGTTAAAACAGGTTTTTTCTCTTCGATCGGAGACATGTTTTCACAGATTTCCTTTGCTGGAACAATCGCAATCTTGGGAAGCATTCGAACAGCTTTTACCGGAGACAAAACAATTTCTTCGAGTTTTTTAATAAAATGTTTTGGTTCTAAAACAATACAAAGCGATTAGAGAAATTAGAGTCTGAAATATATTTAGCAAATACTACATACATGAAAGATCAGCAAAAAAAAAGTCAACAAAATTACTAAAAATGTAAACAGCTTAACGTACACGTAATGGAAATAAAGAAAAAAAAACAAAGGACATCAACAGAATTTTATGGAATACTTACCCCGTTGGCCAAAAGAATGCACTTCACTCACAATTATATTTTCAATTAAATAATTAATCTATAAGTAATTTTAAAATCAAATAATTCACGTTGAAATTAAGCTGTTTCAAGATTAATAGAATTGCTAAACTGTGCAAAACTACCATTAGTCTACAGAACAAGCATTATTTGCATAGCATTCATTAAATTTGCATTTATTCACACTTGCAAGGTCTGAAATGGAGAGAACACCGTTTGTTGTTTTATTTAGATCACGCGGAGACGAATCTAATTCAGTACGCCCTTTACCGTCTAATAAGAATTAACCATTCTACTCACTCTCTTCGTCTTCTGGCAATGACATGTCAGCTTGTTCATCGTTCTCCAAAAAGTTATCCTCATCGTCATCGTCTTCTTCAATATGATCATTTGATATTCTGCGCTTTTTCGAAGGCAACAAGTCGACATTATCTGAATAAAAAAAAAAAAAAATATAATAATAAAATTATTAATTCGTTTTCAGTGTATAAATTATGTAAACCTGATTTTATAGAAACGGGACGAACTGATTGTATTGGCAAGCTTGAATTGATGGGCAATATTGTGGCAATCGTTTCGGAAGAGCTAGGCATAGTGTACTCAACAGTTTTTGAAACTGTCTCTGTTGGTATACTGCTGGTAGCCGAAGTATTTGCAGTGTTCTCGTCTTTTGTGGCGATATTATCAAAACAGTTTCCATCCGTAAGACCTTGCACAGCAAGCATCTCGGCAGTATTCAAGAATGAGGATAGTGCATCTTGTAGGACATTCACTTCACCCTAGAAAAAATGATTAATATTTATATTATTGTTTTAAAAAAGAATGATACAGAACATACTTGATACATAAATTCGATTATAGCCAGCAAGTCTTCGTACTTGACGTTTTTGAATACAATTACAGGATGCTGACAAGGATTCTCTTTGAAAACGTCCTTAAAATAGTTACTACAGGCCGACAGAAGTATTTTGTGGGCTCGAATCTTACGACCCTCGCAGCATAGTGTCACATCCACAAGATCCTCCTGCGTTCGCAATGAATCGAATGCGTACGTTATGTGGCGCACATAATTGTTCCAGCGCAACGAAAATTGCTGTCCCGCGGAGACGGACATTTTTTACGAATTGTTTGTAGCGACACTAACAGGAAAATTTGTATTTATTATTGTCAACTGTGAAAACGATGTTTGTATAACAGGTAAGCAAACAAAAAACAGTGATTCGATACAATATTATTGTCTTTATTCCGATAAATTACAGACACGTGCCTATGGAAAACACTTCACTTGTGATTCATTACGATCAGATAGTATTTTTTATTGCTTGTTTATGAAAAGTGCATTTCCCAGGTGATATGAATATTATATTGCGAGTTGCGTGTATAATAAAAAAAACTGTCATCAGAGAGCGACGCACAACGCCATTTTGATTTTTAATAATGCACGAAGTCGGTTATGCAGACTGACAGACGAAACGAATTATAACAGTGTACACAATTGATGTGAAGTTGATATCGATATACAGATGTTATAGGGTAGCAACAAACTACAGTTTGTTTAAATTAAAATACATAAAATATATTATATTCTTTATTATTATATATTACACAAATGTTTTTGCAAACAAAAAAATGCAAAATTTGAATCATTGGATAACAACGCAGAAAGTCGCGAGTCCACATATTTCTTGATGTTTGTATGTATTAATTCTGTATGGCATGATGGACTTCTTCACAAAATGGTGATCAACACTATGACGACCGATAAGTCAGTTTGTTAGTTGTTCCAGTTCAATAATGATTAGTCCGGGTACAGTAGAAATATTTTTGTTTTCACGAGCCTGATACCAAAGTATCGATGTTTTCACGGGTCATGATGACTTGTACAATACCATAAAAAATCAAAGCAAACTTATCTTACTTCTTAAGAGAGGAAAAGCGTCACTCTGAAAAAAGAGTTTTCTATTGGATCTGAGCAAAGACGATTCAATAAAATATTCGAATCAGCCGATGGTTGGGCAATCACATTATATAAGCGTTCTAAAATAGTTGCTTCATTTAAGTAGCGTGTGATTGTTATGCAGGTTAACAAGTGCATGCATTGTTTGCTTGTTGCTTCTGCCAGAAGAATACGTCTAAACATCAAATCATGGCTAACCTTCCAGCTTTACAACCTTTCATGCATATATCCGTCGATTATTCGGGATTTGTGAACAGACTTTATTTAGGCAATTCTATTGTCACTCGTTTTAGGTACAGGAATTATCACACTTTGTGTCCATGATGCTGGGAAGTAACGTGCATTGTAAGTGGTTGTAAACTTTAAGTAATGTAGTCCTCCTCTCGTTTAAGGGTGTATTTCGGATTATCGAGTAAGTTACCGCTGATCTAAATTTACATGTCGAGAGTACGGATTGTACAATATATTGCAACTCAGGAAAATATTCTTCATAAAAGCTACGTGGATGAAACTTTCTGCTGTCAGTGAATTCTTTAGAGTTGCGTAGACCTTCTCCATACGTACTCTACGTTTGTGTCAGTGATTGAGCTAAGCTGAAGAGTAAGCTTAGCTAAAAATCCTTTCTTGATGTGTTCACAGCACGTCTACGATATATTTTGAACTCGATTAAGCAATCTTCGGTAGAGATTGCTTTGGTTTGCCGTATCGTGGAATCGTGGTTGCTACTGGACTGGTAAATATTCTTTGTTTTTTATTAACTCACACCTAAAGCAAGTAAAAACCGAGATAAAACTGCAAATCGACAGAACCAATGCCATTATCGACCTACGCTACAATCATTACAAGCAAATAACCATTTCAAAATACTATAACCCCAACAAAAAAAAACTTCAAACTATTTTATATAAATGTTTGTTTATTTTTCCAAAATATTTTTTATTAAATGCAATAAAACAGATAGAGTGAGAGAATTCTAATTCTGAAACAATTAGATACACTTTTAGTAGTCAGCTAAGCCGGGCAACGGGAACTTTGCGCTGTACTCTTCGACCTCGTCGCGCAGCAACTTAATCTTGCCAGCAAACTGTTCACTGTGACAGGCTGCCTTAAAATCAACAAGTTTAGCTCCTGAGACAGCACTGATTTCCTTGGACAACTGCAGACCACGATCGATGAACTGAACAACGTCGTCCATCTCGGACTCACCAAGTCCACGCGTTGTTAGTGCCGGTGTGCCTAAACGAATTCCGGATGGGTTCAATGCAGACTTATCTCCGGGTACTGTGTTCTTGTTGCAGGCAATCGAGATCTCTTCAAGAATGTATTCAGCACGTGCACCAGTAATTTGGTTAGGACGCAAATCAACAAGAATCAAATGAACATCTGTGCCACCAGTAGAAATAGTGTAACCTTTCTCAATGAGACCCTTGGACAGGCGCTGTGCATTTCGTACAACCTGTTTCTGATACTCGACAAACTCGGGAGTCTTTGCTTGACGCAGAGCAGTAGCAATACCAGCAATGGAATTATTATGTGGTCCACCCTGTAGACCGGGGAAAACGGCCTGGTTGATACGAGCCTCGAGATCGTACAGCACCTTTTCACCGTTAGCCTTAACACTACGAACTCCCTTTCGGAAGAAGATCATACCAGCCCGAGGACCACGCAAGGTCTTGTGCGTTGTGGTGCTTACAATGTCACAAACATCGAATGGACTGGAAACAATACCAGCGGCCACCAGACCAGAAATGTGAGCCATATCAGCAAATAGATACGAGCCATTTTGATCGGCAATGTCACGGAAACGCTTGTAGTCTAACTCACGAGAGTAGCAAGACACACCAGCAACAATTACACGTGGCTTAAACAGCCTAGCGCTAATCTCGAGTTGGTCGTAGTCAATAAGTCCAGTAGCTGGATTGACCTTGTACGGCAGACTCTCGAAGAAAATGGATGTGGCTGAGATTTTCTTTGTCTGTGTAAAGAAACCGTGAGTCAAGTGACCACCGTCTGGTAGGTCCAATCCCATGATACGACCGTGTGGTTCACATATGGCAGTGTAAACAGCAAAGTTTGCTGGTGAGCCAGAGTACGGCTGTACATTAACGCCCCATTCTTCTGGATTCAAATTGTATGCCTCAAGAGCACGTTTCTGGCACAGAACCTCGATCTGGTCAATGTACTCGTTGCCTCCATAGTATCTACAAGAAAAAACATAAATACATTAATAATTATCTTTTTTATAATATATATATATATTTAGGTCGCGTATTTATTGTTTATGAAAACCATTTAGTGATAAAAACGAAAAGATCACAAAGAGCAAATGAAAAAAATTAATATTACTAGATAATCTCAATTCAACGATTTCTCTATAGAAAAGCGCATCTTGAGTTCAGTAATTAAAGATTTTCACAAAAAAACGTACCTCTGACCGGGCAAACCCTCCGAATATTTGTTGTGCAGGCATGAGCTGAGGCACTGCAGCACTGGCAGAGAAGTAAAATTCTCACTAGCAATCATTTCGAGACCACGGCTTTGACGCTGTTTCTCCTTTTGGATAAGATCCATCAACTCGGGATCTGCCTCCCAGAGATTGGCGTGAAGAAGTTGCGATGTTCCAGACATGTCTTTCTACAATAATAGTATTTTACTGTTAGAATTTGTGAATACTCATGTAAATTTTAATAAATTTACAGTATTTTTAGTTATGGCAGTGCTCATTTTAAATTAAATTCAATTGTAAGCCGTTTACGAACAATTTATATATGAATGGCAGGGCAGTTAGAGCTCAACTGAGCAAGATTCATCAACAATATATTGTCTTAAAACGGTGTTATTGAATTCTTGTTATCGTAAAACGGGTACGAACAAAACAAACAAACAACAAGACGCAGATCAATGCAAAAGAGGTCATCGGAAACTGATCATCGCGTAGATGACTTATTTCCAGAGATTCGCGTTAAATTCAATTCACATTTATAAAAAAATATTCTTATTATTATGTTTTATGGCCGTTCAGCAATTTTAGTTATTAATCCCTACAGGAATTTAGTTATTTGTTATATACTTATATCTTATAGAATAAATATTATTAATAGAACGTTGACATCAAAATATACAAATATACATTTATGTTGCGATAAGAATAAAATCGAAATTCGCAAGCTTGCACTTGCATTTATGACGCAAATTAACAGCTTGTTCAATACAAATACACTTTACGCGCATATGTGTTGGTTTGTATGTAATTACACGACCACGTTTTTCTAATAAATCATGTCAAATCCATATATTCTTTTAATCAAAGAGTTTGTATTTAATTCTGTAGTAAAATATAGTATACACTATTATCAGGTTGTTGATCACTTTTTATATCATAATCAAATATACAGAGCACTTTAATGATAACTTACCTTTTGTTGATTGCGTTGAGACGACAGCGAAAAATTAAGTGCCGGTTGAAAATGTGGTCCGACTAATTTTGAGGAGCGCGAATGTTGATCGAACGCCAGAGCAATGTGCCCTGTTGCGTGGTAAGAGCGAGACAACACCTGCTGATGTCCACACGAGGTTGCCGATGATTTGGATACCAGACGATAGATGGCACGAGTAGTACTCATTATTGAATTTATTATTTTATTTTAATAATAAATGAATTTATGGCCGAAAACTCGCACAAGTATTCCAAATCTCTGGTGTAATCCTGACTCTTAAAGAATAGGTAATAGACAACCGTCTTCCGAAGCGTGCGTTCTTGTGAATGGGTGTTCGAGTAGTATTACAAATAAAAGACAAGTACACTATCAAAAGTATTCGGAATCAAACACTATGATAACCTTTGCCTTATCTGTATGATACACTTAGCTACTGGAAACAATCTGAAGACCCCCACACGAGCTTATTTTGTCGATGTTTCGGCTTCGACGGTCAACTGATAAAGACATCGCTGAAGTTATATAAATTGGCAGCATTTGGTTTCGTTTTTCCTTTTAATAGAGCATGATTCTTGTTGTTTGTAGTCTTTTTGTTTATACATACATGTACGATGTAAATGATAATTTGACATCTGACTTTGACAGTTGTTTGTGGATAACGTTTATACAGGGAGGATACGAATAACGTTGAAATTTAATAGGGCTGTGTTGCAGAATATCACGGAATAAAACGAAAATGTGGTAGATATGTATATATATATTCTGCATATACATAAAACTGCTAGTAAAAATCGTAAACCGAAATTTTTATTAGTAAAAATCGAAAAAGCGAAATATTTACTAGTGAAAATCGAAAAAGCAAAATTTTTACTTCTCGCACATGCCCACGCAGGCAACCGTAATTAAAATAAATGAAATGAATATATAGCTAACTTCACACTCGTCTGCAATATTCTACTTTCTCACCTAGTTAGTTACTTTACATTATATTTAATACATATCGGAAAAAACAGTGACACATTTTTTGTGGTTAATAAAATATAATATTTATTCGATTATTCTAGAGTTTCATTAAATGTTAGATTATCGTACAATATGTTTAGTGGTTTTTATATATAATTAAATAGCAATTTTATCGACTCACAATAACCTCAAAGAAAATGGCATCATCACGAAGAAAACTCTGTGAAGCTATAGTTTTATGTGACACAAATATGTACTGGTTTTGATCATACTCATCGTTGCGTCGCTTAACGGATATGTGTTTGGTTAGATTTTTTGCCTGTAATGTATTTGTACTAAAAAGGGACCCATACAAAAATACTATATGTTACCTCAGATTGATCTTTTGTTTGATCTCTCAGTATTATGTCTGCTTCCAGTTTACAAGGCCACGGAAGCAATGCATCCCATTCGCCGCTAACCACTGTCAAACATGCCAAAACATTTCGACCTTTCCACGTTCCAAAACCGTTCAGACTGACATCCAACTGAAAATAACATAATTTGAATCAATACATTTTTTATTCCCGATTCCGATCAATATTCCAGTCATAATTGTCCACAATAATGCGACGTCCAGAAAATAATGTTGACCAAATGGTGGTACTTAATTAATTATATAAAATAGCGTACCCTTAAAGTGTATCCGTACAAACGATTACAGAACATCGGACTTTTCAGCTTAACATCATTAGATTTGGCATTGACCAGCTTCGCGGCATAGTCATCAATACGCCATATTAAATGACCACGTGTATTAGAAATACCCGACATCTTATGCTGCCCGATCAGATGTACTTGTAGATCGACCAACTGCTGCCGCGTCTGAAAAACTGATTTCTTTGTGTCCATCACTAGCGAATGGAGTTTGTCACAAGTGTCTTCTGTGGTAGTTACGATGTGCTTCATAGATTTAACCTCAACGTCCAGAGTAGCTTGTTTTAGAGCTATATCTTTTGTGGCTACCGACTTTTGGTTCAGATCAGTTTGTAGTAACTGCAACTGTTTCGTTGTGGTTCTATCCGATGATCTAATAATAATATTTAAATTTAGTATAGACTATATTTGTAATTGTATGATTTCCTTACGTCATAGCAGTATGGTGATCCTCCAGAATTGAGTCTATAGCTTCTAGTTTCTGCATTAGAATTCCGCTATTATTCAGATTTTTTTCAGCCAGTTGTACTTTAAACTCGTCCAGTTGCTGTTCACAGTTGACAATTTTCTTTGCTGATATTCGATTGTCATGAACCAACATATCAATGTGGGGCCATAGATTCAGACCACCCACTAATTCACTTTCGATATCGTTAAGTTTCGTTTGCAATTCCGTGCGCCAATCATCGAGTTTCTGTTTTTTTTAGTAAATATTAATTAGATCAATTAAGCTTATCTGATTTATGGTTCACCTTAAACTGTAACACCAATTGTTCCATTTCCATTCTGCACGTCTTTATGTCATGGCACCTTTCTTCTGTTTCTTCGTTTAAACTCTTCTTTAATACGCTCAAAACATCGCCAACCTTCGCAGTCCACTCGTCTGCAATTACGTCATGTTTCCGCAGACCACCGACTTCCACAATAAGCCGATGACGCTGACGCGTTTCTTCGTTCAATGATGCCCGCAATGCAACCGACTCATCCTCCAGAAAGACAAGACGTTGAATGATGTCACTTAATTCAAATCGTTCTACAGTGACAAGATCAGTGGATCTAGTCACGTTTTGGTTTATTGTCTGCACTGGAGATGCTTTGTTTTTGGGACACTCCTCAAGATGTGCACTTAAAGATTTTCGTTGAACATGAGCCAAACAGTTGTTTGGACATTTTTCCAAAGTCTGACCGCATTCTTGTATGTGTTCCTAAAAATAGAGTAAAAATTAGCAAGACCTTACAAGTGTGTTTATTTGTCACATGTGTGGCGGCTATCTCTGCCTTGGTATAATCGTTAAACACACACATTCTTATATTTTCATTAGACTGACATTTAGAAAATAAACATATTTCTATATACCTTAAATCCGTCATTGTCCATCCATTCGTTGCAGAAATAACAGGAAGTTTGATTGTATTTAATTTGTGTCACCGACCTACCGTTGCTGGCCATTTTTGCTAAACTTTTTTTAGTTGATATTAAACTATCGAGTTATCACGCACATTATTTTTATTGTAATACTCCAATTATGATAAAAACTATATATCATTCACACCCAACATATGTATACTCAAATATTCAAGACAAAATGGAGGAAATATATGTTGTCACGATCAAATCACAGGCACTTACTGTTCGCATTTTACTATTGTACTCGTATTGAGTGCAGCAACTATAATATAGCTCTCAGAGCCTATCTTATCTCTTGCCTCGATAAAATGATAGCAAAAGCTGCGATATCAATTGGCGGACTTGAGTGTGTATAGGTTTTAGCGCACATTGGTTCCACAGCTCTCTTATCAATTTATGCTGTTTACATTCTTTAAACTGGAATTTCAATATGCAAAGATGCGCGATATACACGCGGTGCATTTTGCCTTTATAAGAACTCAATATTTAATTGCATTTTTTATTTGAAGTGTGGTTAGTGTGATGTGGTTGTGATCAGAAGGATGAGGGTTCGAATTCTGACCGATTAGATTTCGGAAACTTTTTCGAATAAATGGTCATTCTACGAGGGTTTGTTGATAAGTATTATAAGGACTTGAAGTACTAGTACAACAATTTTTAGGACACCAAAATTTGATGGAAATCCGACGCTTAGTTTGATTTTGACAGTTATTTGATTACGACGTGTTTGTGTAGGCGTTTGTTTCGGCAATGTCTCCGAGCCATTTTTCATGTTTGGGAACAAAATGAAGTCGCAGGTGGACAGATATGAAGAAAACGCAGTTCAACTTATTTTAGAGTTGTAGCGCCATCTAGCTTATAATCCGGATACTTATCAAACAACCCTCGTATATCATCAATTCTATATTCATAAATAAGTAATAATTTATGTCTATATTCTATTTAAATAAAACTTAATTTTATATAATTAATACTTTATTATTCACACAGTAGTTTACTTCTTATTAATAATGTTACGTCCACAGCACAAAAAATCCTCCTTAAACTATATATTTATGTGAAAGTATAAACATTAGGCCTGTCCCAAATCTTATGGAAAATGTTTAGAAACTGTTTTTTAAAACTTATTATTATAGAATAATTTGTTGTGCTCAAATCTGGCTCAACAAATATTTCGTGGACGTCCTCGTCGACCCAGAAACATTTTGATCGGTCCTCGGCTGTTATACATTCTGTAATAATAAAAAGGACTGAAATAATATATTTCAATATAATCCAGTTAATTTTATTATATACTTCAATATAAACTTTTCCAGTAGAATAACAAATGGTTTTGAGTTGTTAATGAAAATCACAAGATGTAATAATTTCAAAACTTTTTGGAACTCTGAAATCTTTTCTGTATTTTAATAAATTTTCTTTTCAAAATTGGCCCTTTACTAAATATATTGATTATATAATGATTTTCAAAAAGTAAAAAGTATTAAAGAAGGCATGAAAAATAAATATTAGAAAATATGACATTACCACATAAGCGCAACAACAATAACAAGCACGACGCAATATATTTTGTTTCATTGTGTCTAAAATTCACCATTTTTTGTTAATAATAATTGGTCAAAATTAATTTAATTTAATTAGTGGACAGAAAAAGAAAAAATTCAATGTTCTTTCAATACACAAAACTGAATACTACGAGTATAAACGCTTAATTTGTACCCCTATAAATATGTTATAATATTATCAATACAGCTATTATAGTCATCATTTGTCAGTTGGTTATTAACATAAAAATATAAATAATTCATCCTTCTATGGAACAAAAAAATGTGTTCCACTTTAGCATGATCCACAACTCTTGCTTTGAGCAGCAGTATATTTACTCAAATCGGGCTCATCAAATTGACGTGGACGCCCTCGTCGACCTGGTAGCTTTGATCGATCCACGGCTGATTGCATTCTGCATATAATAAAATAAACTGATTTAATTATTTTTAAATTAAGCCAATTTATCTATATTATATACCTTAACATCACCTTGTCCAGTAAAATATCAACAGCTCGTCGGATATTCTGTCCGGTGGCCGCACTTGTTTCAATATAGGGCAGGTTATATTTGACGGCAATCTCACGAGCACGGTCTTCGCTGATAACACGTTTGTGCTCCAAATCACTTTTGTTGCCACACAGAACAATGTCTGGACTTTCGCAGTATGCATGTAACTAAATAATAACATTCAATGTTAGATATTGTTATCGCTATTGATTTTGTCTAGACTCTCGTACCTTAAGCTGATCAATCCAGTTGACGACTTCGAGAAACGAGTTTTCGTTGCACAGGTCGAATATCAACAAAAAGCCCATGGCGTCGCGATAGAATGCCGTTGTAAGGCTTCGAAATCTAAAATAGAAATATGTAGTTATGTTATAATACGTATGAAAATATATTGTGTTTATATCTAAAATACCTCTCTTGTCCAGCAGTATCCCATAGTTGCAAATGTACCCGATCGTGTCGTCCTCTGGATGTATAAATCTAAAAAAACATCAATGTGTATTAAAAAACATGAGGACTAAGGAGGTGAGTGACCATGAACATATACTTTTCTTATGTATTTTGGCCTGCTAAATACGAAAATGGCAATTAAAAAAATGTATATGGACAGGATTTCAAGATATAATTTTATAAATAAAAAAAAAAAATCTGGCATAGTCGCACATTAACGAACATATCTCAAGTTAGAAATGACTTATGTGGTTAAAGCTGATATATAAGATAAAATTAAAATATAATTAAAATGTCTAAAAAAAGTAAAATAAGACTTTTCAAGTCGATAATTCGCATAATAAATTAAAAACGATAGAACGAGCAAAAAATTCTTATAGTTTACCTGAGATGGTACTTTAAGATCTATGGAAAAATAACGAAATTATAGACAACTGAGTGAAGGTATCAAAGTTCGCCAGTTTTACTGTTTTTCTTGATTTTTACCAACTAGTCTTTCTATTCAAATAAATAGAATAGCAATCCAGCATTTCATTTTATGTTATTTTCATCTCACTCTATTCTCGATTAAATGTAGCCCGCCAAATGGCTCATTTGGCTGAGCGGCCCATTCGGCTAACCGACCATTTGGATAATCGAAAATTCGGCTAAACTATATTCGGCTAAATGACCATTCAGCTAAAAGGCCTATTCGGCTAAATTACCATTCGGCCAAATGGCCCATTCGGCTAAACGATCATACGGCTAAACGACAATTCGGCTAAACGACCATTGTGCAGAACAGCGAGCCGTAGGACATGATCTGTCGGGTAGAAAGCTTGATCTAATCTCGCGATGATAGTGGGTAGCGACACTCCGGCCCGAGCCACATAGGAGACATATGTCTGGTAGAAAGCTTGATCTGATATCGCGATTTCAGTGATATGCTTGAGTGAGTTTGCCGCACTCTGGACCCAGCAACGTGTAGAGCCAGCACGGCTGTAGCAGTCTACTGTAAGCTGTATGACATTTTTAGGAAGGCTACCACGGGGAAAGGGGAAGCAGGGGAAAGTACCACATAAACCCTACCGCGGTTAAGGAGCCTATTTCGGTTGCAAACGTGGTACGCTGTGTTTTTTTCGCTGCCCATAACATCGGGCCGATCTTTCAAAACATCACGGTTATGTAAAGCAAAGTAAAAGTAGAGATTGAATTGTGCCGAACAGCTTATTCGGTCAAATTACACATTCGGCTAAACGACATTCGCCTAAATGTCCATTCGGACAAACGACTCATTCGGCTAAACGGCCTATTTGGCCAAACGACATTCGGATAAATGACATTCGGCGTAACGTTGATTCATTCGGTTAAATGGCCAATTGGCTAAACGACCATTCGCCTAAACGAACATTATCCTAAATGACCATTCGGCTAAACGGCAATTCGACTAAACGGCTCAATCGGCTAAACAGCTCATTCGGCTAAACGGCGTATCAATATCTATTCAGGGTCTCGTTCACAGCGATGTTTGTCGACCAACGCAAACACAAACACCACAAGAGCCGAAGAATAACCGGTCTGGAGACCCAAGAAACCATCGCAGTTTCAACGATGGACAAAAGATCGTAAAATGTCAAAGTGCTGTCACAGAACGAGAACAGGCGGTCACTATAGCCTAATTCAGGAGACTCGGACACAGAATTTGAGGATTCATCTAAATCGAGTGATTCGGATTCAACGCTCGAACCGGATGAGAAGACTGCTAACAAGATGTCGTGTTAAGCCTTTCGACGACCAGCGAGGGACAGAAAGCTAACGTCTCCTTATAACCTATAAAGGCCTGTAAGGAAGGCTACTGTGTTAATGACTCCTCAACCTAGACCGGCAGTAACTAACAGCAATTACTAGAGTTACTATTATTGCCTGTCACCCACGGCTAGCTTTTAAAACGGATACCGTCCCTCCTCGTTTTGCCTAATAGACGGAGCTGATGATCCGGGAACCTGTTCATGTGCTCCAAAGTGATGTCTGGAATTCCCAGCCTAAAGATGAATCTAGGTCATGTTTTAACCAGAGTTCACTTCCACCAAGGGAACTAAGGGTCCACTCAACTTCTCCAATCTGTTGTTTGACATCTCAGGCAAATTTTTAAATTTGTAATGTTTGCTACACAAAACCCCATGCGACTTTAAAATCTGTTTTATATATTATATTATATATATATTATATATTATATTATTATATATTTTATATATATATATATACAAAAAAAAGAATGACTGAACCTCCCTCCTCCTGAATTTAAAGTTTATTTAATTTGAACCGGTAATTAATTAATTTAAAGCGGTAAGTGGTCGTAGAAAAAAAAACTTAAAAACTGTTTATTATAATGTGTTCTATTCTACAATATTATTATTACATAGAAAATAAAATAAAATACATACCACACGTTTCTCCCGAAAGTCAATGCCAACGGTTGATATGAATTTCGTATGGAAAACGCCATCGGTGTACTGATACAGAAAACTAGTTTTACCAACGCCAGAATTGCCCAGAGCCAGAAACTTGATCAAGTAATCATAGTCAACGGTACCCAAAGCCATTTATCGCTGATGCGAGCCCTGCAAAAATACAAGATTTGAAAATATTTGAAATATAACAATGTGCATAATAAAATAAATTGAACGCAAAATAAATTAAATAAATATTATTACTGTTGTTGTTGTTGGCAAATCATTTTACCACTTCCAAAACAAATGGCATCAATATTGTTCGGCAAAATATTTGTCGAAGTTTGACAAATGTTTTGCCAAAGGTCGTAAATTGAAGCAGTACTTTCATCACCTAAAACATTGTTTGTCCCGAAATCTACTGTCAAACATTTTTACTACAGCCATTGCCATTGTGAATTAGTTTTGAATGTTTGAAATGGCGTTAAAATGAGTTGGCAAAAATGTCACGCCAAAATTGTTACCAGCTTGTTTTACAATAAATAGTCTTTGGTGTACATTTTATTTGCCGTCGGTTCAAATTCAGAATAATAATAATAATAATATATTTTGTAAGACTTGTTTTAAATATTTATTCATCGTAATTACATATTATTTTTTGTGTATAATAGCCGTGATTTATTTTTGCCTCATGAATAATTGAAATTCTTTATGCAGAGGATATGCACGCATATTAAGGGCATTACACTGATAAGCTTATCAGAGAGGTACACACATTACACTAATTTATACTATATATACTCGTAATAAAAATGTACTTGAACATTTATAACTCATTACATATTCACGAAATGTGTATATCTATGTTATATATAGAATTTAAACGTGATGGGTGAACTGTGCTGGAGGTAATGAAATTTATTTAGTTTTAAAAATTGTCGTGCTGCAAATGTCCACGATAATAATATACGAGTATCAGTATATACTGACACTATTTTTCTATGTACAAGTATAAGCAATAAAGTGGTTCAAGGTAATTTTATAAAATGACACAAAAAAAAAACAGGAAATATTTTAATTGTATTTGTGATATAGTGGAAATTCTGTCATGAACTGCAGTCTCAAGAAAACCACTATTTATTGATTTGAGGCACTCTCGTGGAACATTTTGTGAATAATACGGATATATAGCTGCTTTACAATACACTTACACGTACATAAAAATGTATAAAGAAAATTCTAAATCTATAGGTAGTATAATTCCCCATGCCGCAGAAGAGGTTTAAATTGTTTTTTAATGAAGTAAATAATTAAGTTTAATTTAACATTTTTACATCTATTTAAACCGGAACATATCATGAAGCCTTTGTAAAAGCTGGAGAAAAAAAAAACTTTTAAGTGCAACTATAATTGTGTCATCTTTTTGTGTGTGTCTCTGTACCTAGAGTAGAACTCACGGCACCTAAAATTACACCAGAATTTACTGAAAACTATAGTAAATAATGCACATAAATCGGTGCAATTTACTGATTTTTAGTAAATCCACATTTGCAAAGCAAGCAAACCAGTAAAATGTGGTGTAATTCATGTAAATATTACGAATATTCAGTAAATATTAGGTTGTGGAACAGTTTTGCGGTATTTTCGCTAGACGTCTTTGGAGCTCATATATTGGGTAATACTAATGACATTGGGACATTGGGTCATGTTTGAAAGGTGTTTTCACGTACTTTTTTGGCAGTATTGTGTTTAGTTAAGTCAGCATTGAGTTATTGCGTATCAAAATGGAGAAAAATAAAGAGAAAATTCCTCATATTTTACAGGTTAACTACGACATAGGTAAAAATGCAACTAAAATTTGTGATGTTGTGACGATAAAGTGTCCATTAGCTCAGCACAACGTTGTTTTCAACAATTTCGTTCGGGTGTAGAAGATATGGAAGATGCTCCTCGCTTTTGAAGGCCAATCGTCCAAAATGTGGACCAAATCATGGAAATCGTCGCAGTAGACCGGCATGTCTACTCGAGCCATCGCCCAGGAACTAAACAAGTTTGGAACAGTTTGGAACTATTTGCATAAGCTTGGTATGACCAAAAAATTATTTGTGGGTGCAACACGATTTAATGCAAAAAAAACCTTTTTGACCGAATTGATGTCTGCGATTCGCTGCTTAATCATGCCGAAACCGATTTTTGAAGCAAATGGTTACTGGTGATGAAAAATGGATTACATACGAGAACATGAAGTTTCAACGATCATGGTCGAAGTGCGGCCCAGACCATCGCCAAGCCCAGATTGACGGACAAGAAGGTTCTGCTGTGTGTTTGCTGGGATTGTTAGGAAGTTGTATCCACTATAAGCTGCTCAACTATGGCCTAACGCTCAATTCGGATATCTACTGCGAGCAACTCGACCGTTAGAAGCAGGACCAGAAGCGGCCAGAAATGAACCAATAGGAAGGGTGTTGTGTTCGCTAGACCTCGAATGAAAGCTCATATCCCACCTACCGTATAGATCGGACCTGGCACCAAGTCATTACCATCTTTTCCGGTCAATGCAAAACGCTCTTGGCCTCAAGAGAGGCTTGTAAAAATTGGTTGTCTGAGTTTTTTGCCAATAGGAAATAATAATTGATTTCTATTTATTAAAAATATATTTACTAAAATCAAGATTTGTTGTAATTCAAGAAATGATTTCCTAATTCCTAATTCTAATTGCTTAGTCTAAGTAGTTTTTTCTTCTTCTTATTTTAAGAAAAACATCATTCCGTGATACATTACACATATAAATTCATATAGAACATGACAATAATAATTTATTTAAACTAAATATATACTAACTACTTACCCAATATAACAAAAGGATTTCATTGAATCGTTGAATATTATCTGTAATATATATATTTCAAACCGAGCTTTATAGAAATAAATACGTTTGCATATCTGATTTATAAAAGTTTTCTCCTATAAACATGGCCATATGCGACTCGGAATGTGATCCATTATAAATACTTTCTACGAATATATGTGTTTATTGAATACTATATATTATATGCAATATATGTCAATATATAAATGCGTATAGCTGATCGATTTTATTAGTTTGTGTTACAAAAAGAGAATTCCTTGTTATAACAACAAAGGAAACCGATGATATCCATTACATTTTGATGAAATGTTATGTTTTACTATTAAATGTAAGTAATAGTTTGAGGTGCGTTTCACGTAAATGATTGATAAATTTAAGTTTTTATGTAACATCTACTTAAACAGGCGCATTTCTTATAAACGATGATTATTTGAGAGGTTCGAAAAGTAATTTGAAAGAAAACCATTTTATAATATTGAATGCGAAGGAAAAAAACTTTAATATGAACTGAAGGAACAATCGATGCCATTTATTTTTTATTTTTTAATTTAAATATTGTCCGTGACTAGTTCTTAGGTGGTTCATTCGATAGGTTCAATTCTGCGACAGAAATCTGACGAATACAGCATAGTAATGACATCTTTTTTTACTCCTTTTTTAAAATAATTATTACATTACTGAATGAGAATGGAGTCGTTCAAAATATGTTGATACCTTCAAAAAAAAGTGAATTTTATAATGATGTTTACTATTGAATACGTAAAAATATACGTGTAAATAATTTAAAAGAATTTGTAAACAAAAACCTGAATACCAGTATATACAAGAAGGCTGGATATTGAGTCCAAGGACAACTATCCTTACATCTTATCTCGATACTATAGGCTCGTAGTGTATACATCGCGTCTTGCGATGATGTAAAATTAAAAAAATCTTGAAAAACGGTTAAAGATTTAGTCATGAATTGGTGAGCCAACGAAAAGCTTTCTTCAGGACCCATACATAGGCATACCCAATAAAAACAAGACCTGCCAAAATATACGGGATGCTTAGAAATATATCCCTCTTTTAAAAGAACTTATCCGAAAAGCAATAATTTTAATAATAGCTTTTAACCTGGCTATTTTACTGAAACAATAAACGAGAGCTACGGTAATAACCAATCCCCAAACCAGGAAAATGAACTTCAACACTTAGCAAACTATTGGCCTATCAGTTTCTATGCTCCTCGGGAAAAATGCTTGAACGTATCATTCTCCAATCACTAATGGATCATGTTTCGGGTACATAGAACAACATTCCATTCCTCACAGCAGTAAAACAATAAGTAAGTAAGTAAGCGGTGGCACAAAAAGGACTTGTAATGGGTGATTCAAGTAGAGATACTTTTTTCAATAGCCTTTTTTTGACAGATCACGTGGCATTTCATAATGGAAAGACTTACGCCTAAACAACGTTTACAAATCGTTCAACTTTATTACGAAAATGCACGTTCTGTAAGGAATGTGTTTCGTGCAATTCGCTCAACTTATGGTCAACATAATCGGCCTACTGAGCGTACTATT
>JANSTU010049872.1:0-22097 GCA_027564075.1 Bolitophila hybrida
TACAATGTAGTTTATCCAAATTATGGGATGTACAACAGGGAATTTTGTGCTGCTGTCGCGTTTTTGTAGTTTCCGCAGTTTGGCTGAATGGCATACTTGGAATGCAACGGATTTTAGGAAAAATGGTTTCATTATACCATGAACGGATGCATTTTATTAGAATTATCTGGCAGCGCTTTTAATTTATTCAAAGGTCATTTCAAGTATTTTATTTGATAGTTTTCTTTTTAACCAATTTGCATATATTTATTAAAAATAACACTAATTTGAATGTAACTAAAGCAGTTATAGAATTTAATACTGAAACCCGTCGATTTTAGCTCTTTAGTACCTGAGAAAGTTTGATAGTTTTTAAAAATGTATTTTTTTTGGTACATATTAAAAAATGTAATTACATTCTTAATAAAAGCATTTAAAATGGTAAGTACAATTATGAGAAAAGCTCAATCAATAATAACTTAGATATAATCATTATTTCCAATTCTAGGCAAATGTAAAGAAGCGCATTATTAAAAAAAGAAACTATTATTTTATGTTGTTTTCGCACGTTGGTGCAATATCCAATTGAAATATTTATTATAAAAAATCACAGAATAAACGTACGAATGATATTTTTTGTTTTTCTAATATATTTGGTTTTATTTGTCGGATTTTTAAAAGGTACACTAAGGGGTCAGATGCTCGAAATTTAGACTGGTGTTATAAATTATATATATATAAAAAAAATCAGATTTGCTTTTCAAAATACAATTCAATTTATCATAAATAATTTTACACCAGCACTGTAAAAACATTTCCGAGCATCTGACCTGCTTTTCACGATTTTAAAGGTAAGTTTCCTGTTTAAAAAAGGACAAATAATGTTTAAGATCAATTTACTTTACCAGTGACCCTTTTATTCTCGACAAAATATTGAGTCGATCTTCCTCAAGAAGGTTTCATTTAATAGGGAATGAATATAGCTTTCAGAAAGTACCTAAGTCTAGAAATATTAACTTTTTCTAACAAAAAAAAAATTGTTAACTTTGACCACCTCTAAGCGTCTGATCTGGGGCCCTATCTTATAACACACATTTGCTTTCAACTTTCGTTCAAATTTTACACAAGTTCATATGGCCCCTGATTTGGGTAGCGATTTAGGCAGATTATTTCAACCTATGTTGATATAGCCATGCGTTACATATCGTCATATCGATGCGTTATAAAAAGGTCAAATCACATCTGAAATTTTGTGTAAATATTTAATTTATTACATTAAATGTTTTTAAATTGAAAATTAAAATGTTTTTAAATGTAATTTATATTTAAACATTTATCGCAACTGGTGCTGACTTACGCATTGCAACGCATAGATAGAACTGTTATATAAAACTGTTATATCAATAGTTTGATGTTGAGATAATCTGCCTAAATCGCTACCCAGCTCTTTAAAATTCAAGTTTTACGAACAAAAATCAAAAGTCAACGAGAAATTGTCAGTGAGTTTTGAAAGTCATATTCTCTCACGTTATTTAGGATAAAATAGAATACGGAAAAGTCATATTCTTATTTGAACTGTCAAAAGTCACGTGATATTTAAAATAGACTACGTGCACTGGATCACTATATTGTGCTTAACGAACTCATCTCAGACCATCATCCTGTGATTCTCGAAATATCTACCAGCTGCTTTCTCGCCCCTAAAACGATGCGTACTGACTACAGAAGAGCGAAATGGAGAGAATTTAGCCGCATAGTTGACCGTCGTTTAAATCTCAACCACCCCTCCCATAGTGACTCGACTCATCAAAGAAGACAGAGACAGAACAAACAGTTACAAAACTATCGAGATAGAAAACTATGGTGAGATAACACTAAACAGCTGATCCAAATGCGCAACACAACAAAACGTCAATGGCAACGATCTCGAAAGACACATAAAAAAGCTGAAGTACATCATCAAAAATGCAGTTTCCAAAGACCGCTGCAATGAATCACAAAAAACAATCTTCTCATTCGGCAAAGGCGATACAAACTTTTGGCGTTTATCAGAAACACTTTGAGGTACGTTCTCTACTTTTCTCCGTCGTGACACAACTCTAGTGTAAGGTGTTCACAGCTAGGGCCAGAGCTGAGCTGCTCGCAACTACCTTTTCTCGCTCAGGTCTGAATCATAGCCTAGAAAATTCCGTGAACCGAAGTATTACACAAATAAGAAGCACACAGGACCCAAATACAAATGCTTCTTCTTACTCCTCTCCTGATGAGATCAAGGCAGCCATAATGTCTCTTGGCCCATTTAAGGCCACTGGCGCTGATAACATTTTAAACATACTGCTAAAGCACCTGCCAACTCGTGCCATTTCATACCTGACGCACGAAATGTTTAATAAGTGCCTAAAACAGTGCTATTTCCCATCGTTCTGGAAACACGCCAAGGTTATAGTTATAGAGCCAATAAGCTACCGCCGTAAAAGTTTGTTAAATGTACTTGGTAAACTCATCCAAAATATGATCCAATCCCGACTCAGCTTACACGTCGAATCCACTGAAATGTTACCATCGCAGCAATTCGTATTCCGAAAACAACACTCAACTTCTCCCCAGGTACTTAGGCTTACAAACAGCATCAGAACTGCAAAAGTCCAGAGAAAATCTACTGGAGCGATTTTCCTAGACATTGAGAAAGCATTTGACTCTGTCTGTCATATTGGCCTCGTGCACAATCTCTACAAAGTAAATAAATTCTTGTCTAACCGCTCATTTTATGTCTAATATATCTAGAGCAACTTCAAGCACACACTATACCAGCTTGTGTTCCGCAGGACTCTGTCTTAAGCCCGATGCTATACAATTTCGAAATTCTGCAACATTGCATCCTACGTGGACGATACAGCAGTTTTTACATCCAGCGTATGTACTGATTTATGGATGTCCTATCTGGAGAAATTGGCGCAGTCATACTTCAGAAGTCTTCAAAAAACACAAAATAAAGCATTGAAACGGATGATTGGTGTCAGATGTCCATTAAATTAAATAGGATTTTTCGAAACATCTTTTCAACGTCGTTGTTGTTTCAGCTAGAGTCCGGAATAGAGTTGCTAGTTCAATTTTCGACCTTTCGTACTAATATCGTGACCCAATAAACTAACCAAAAAAAAATCTGATCCATTAAATCTAGTCTAGTCAAAAGGATTTCCATCGATCAATTTCTAATTCCAATCATCAATCAGAACACTTCCGACGCTACTATATTAGGTCCTTTAATCCCTGTTCTATAATTGGAGCGCCAGACGACGCTGAGCATCGTAAAGGCTGAGAAGGCTTTGTTGATTCGGGGACAGATGTCATTGTCTGTGCATCCATAAACAGTTAACAAGCTTCCGAGCTAGCAGCATTTATCAACATCCGACGCTAAATTCAATCTAAATTCGTCCAGTAGATTGTCTCATAGATTTTGCTTATTTATTTGCATCTTATAATTATTACTAACATACACAAGTAAAATTAAAAACATATATATATATAGAAAGTATATAAACAATTAAAATATATTATACAACAAATTAATTGATGTATATGCGACGCAGGTCCGTGGCAGATGTGATCATGTTGCACTGTGGACACAGTTTACGTGCACCAAGTGTTCGTAGCCAACACTCCTCACAATGAACATGCCAGCAGCATATGGACACCACAGGCAGCCTAAACTCATCCATACAAATTAGACACTTACACTTATTGTGTACTTGTGCTTCTAGTTCTCGTATTTTCTCTTTTAACGAATCGATAACCAGTGAATCGTTTTCAACGACGAGACTGCCGTTTGTTTTCGTTTCATTCGGTTCTGTGTCTGGATCGTTGTCAGTACTGCTGCTACTTGGCTCAGCCTCAGGAATCCATTCTTTGTGAATTATTTCAATCGTATCATGAAAACTTGACGACGACTGTGGTAAATCCTTGCGTAGAACTGGCGTACCCAACACTAACTTTCGCAGGTACATATTATCGTTTGCCTCTTTTTTAGTGGAAACTGCTGGCAGAATGACATCACACTCTGTGTACTGCGGTGGCCCATACATTTGTGTGTCGTCGCCATCGACGTTCAGGTCCTCGTCTTCGTCCATTTGGGTAGAGTTCACGATAGACGTGCCTAGACCTAATAGTACATAAATAGGCTGTATAAATTACAACAGCTGTGAGTATTATTATTATAATAAAGTACCTGCTGCCGAGTAACCTCCTTCCAGTAAACTGGATGCACGCACTCTCGTCTGTCCGGCCCATTCGTATTCTTCAAAAGTATCCGCTTCTACATCGATGCTTTCGTCATCGTCATCACTGTCGCAAGCACCACCTTCGGTTTTTCGAAGACACATCTCAACGTGCATGCTCAGGTCGTCCGGCGTTCGTTCGTTGCATACCGGGCAAACCGGATCGTCAGCTTTCCTCTTTCTAGATTTTAGCTAAAAATACAACCAAAAAATGTATTAATTAAAACCTAATAAAAACTGCATGTTCTCGAGTTTGCTTATATACCTTTAATCTAGCTTGTCTATTGTGCTTTATTCTTTGGTACGTTGAATAACAATCGTTTCCATCCACCGCATCGGTTGGACTTGATGAGCAGCCAGCCTGCTGCTCTTTTGGCTGTGCTGTTGTTGACTTTCGAGATTTTACACCATTGTATTGTTTATGTAACCTGTCCACTTCCAACGCAAAGTGCTGCTCGATTTCACCGGAGCGTACTGTAATACCACAAACCGGACAGCAGGTCGGATCTGTGAACTTCTTACGCTGTCGTACTCCTTTGATTGTATCCTCATGTAAACTACTGTCCATCGTATCTTGATATTCCCGATATATCGTCTAGTTTAGCTAACGTTACAGAAAGTAGTCTTTTTGTTTGTATTAGTGTGATGTTTTGTTAAATCTAGTGCCAGCCTCTGTGTTATTGTCAACGCCGTTCGATGAATACACGGTTATTTCGAACGGTAAAACTAATCATCCAACATCAATATCACCGCTTCATCTTTGTTAAACATTTACGGGCGTCCGGCAGTCGGGACGAGTACACCAGCGATTGTTGCATCAAGTTCGTGATTTCGGCATTGTTAAGATGATTATATTCGAAGTTTTCTGGTGCGAAATAATTTTGTTTATGTTGTTCGCTTGTCACTTTAATGTCCCACTGTGCAGAAAAGTCAAAAAATGAGCGTTCGTGTATGCGTTGGTATGTGTGTTGGTGTTTGTGTAAAATATCAGGTTTTTTTTGTGTATGGAGACTATGTGATTTGTTTTATATTGTATGCGTATTTCATGCTTGTGTGCTGTGTGTAAAATGTCCGAGTTGTGTCTACTAATATACGCGCGACACTCAAAATACAACACACAGCCGTTCGCAATGCTGCCACCAGAAGAACATGAAAATAGCATAAGCATAATGTAGTAGATTTTTTTGAGATAATTTTCTTTATTTTCCTGTGAATAAACGTATATAATTGATATTTTAGTATTCTATAACCATCTAGTATCTTGGCCCAAACAAAATTGAATTTAATTTAATGAACAGAAAGAATTTTTTTTTAGCGTTTCTGTTTTTCATAAAAACAAGGAGGAGTCGATTTTTAAATAGTATCTAAAAAATAATTTTAATCGAGTAACATTTCGTTTTCGCAGTATATTTAGTATATACTTTGTTTACTGCTAGATATAGAAGCAAACTAATAGTTTATTTACTAATTTTAGACAACAATTTCCCCTTTGCACCCCAACATATTTTATAAGTAAACAATATTTGACATCCACATTCAAAGTTGATAAATATTGCACAGAATATTTTCCACGCAAATGCTCAGTGCATTAAATAAAAAATCTACTACATTTTATACATGCATTCGTTGCGTTCGTTTTTAAAATAAATTCCACTTGTACCAACCTAACAACTAAATGTCATATCACAAGACAGCACACACAATATTTATATTTTAATTTTAAAAATAAACGGCGTTAACGCTGGACGCTTTGGTTTTTGCTTGCGTATTTTTGCATGCGCAATACACATAATTTCTTCAATAACAGTAAATGCTTCAAGCTGGGCTTAAAGCTAATTTATTTAACACAAAATCATAATGGAAAAGAAAACCAGTCGACGGTCCTCGGTAAGCAAACACGATTACTATTCTTTTGAGTCCAATTCCTTTGAAAACATTAAGCATTGAATCTGAATTTTTGGTCTGTTGTGTGTGTATCCTTAATTGAAATTGAATTTCAGATTATTGTTTTATTCTATATCAATGCGATGCTAACTCTCGCTTTGCATGATTGTAAACATTATTTTGTGGCATTTTTATTATTAAATATTTGCATGTTTAGATTCTCAAGAAAGCTCCGACAATCGATGACGCTGGAGCAAGCCCAACAATAACATTTGTAAATCGACGCCGAATCAGTTTCTCACGCAAGAAATCAGTCAAGTAAATAAATACAACATATTTCCGAAAAAAATACAGTTTTTTTCAAAATTTTCCAATTCTATGCAGAGAGTTTACAGCCGGTGACGACAAGGCAACTATATGGATGAACTCGTACGAAGAATCCGACGTGGGTGGACCGTCACACAACGCGATTCTAGATTGCAATACAACAAATCAAAACATAGACTACAACAAGGAGAATCATGCAATCGAGCTGCCATGCAAATCGACTGCCAAAATCACAGTAGACCTAAAGCTTTTTCAAGGTTTGGATTCCTCTAAAGTGGAATTAAAGCACTCTTCTGACATGATTATGTCTCCTAGCAAGCCAATCGAAGCACACGTAAAATAAGATAGAATTTCCATTTGGATTTTATTTTAATGTTTTTTTTTTCATCTTAGGTTCAATCAGTACAGTCCAGTAATATCTATTCGGTTGCGATATACGACAAGGAAAACATCGGTCAAACTACAAATGCACCAAAAGTGTCTATGATTCCACAATCGATAGCTCGAAATCGTACAACTGCAGCAAATCTACGTATTGCCGACATGGAAATCGAAAGTCCCGTTGTTTGTCGTAATAGTACACAAAACAAACCTAATCGAGACATAAACGAAGCCTATCGAAAGCTAGAAGAAGAAATGCTACTATCTCCACCACGTAAAAATGCTGCCGAAAGGTATATAGAACAACAACAGCACTTTGAGGATACTAAAAGTTTCAATGAACTCATCGATAGTATACAATTGTCCAGTGCATCCGAGAGTAGTATGTCGAAGCTTGTAAATGCCAGCATAGCTCGTATGAAAACTGTTAATTATACAACGGCATTAGTATTCACTGATGACGAGATTTCTGAAGGTATGGTGACTGTTGGCAATGATGCTACTGTTACAGCATCAAATAAAATGTCCGCTGCAAATATTACAAATTCCATGGATGTCTCGAATGTACCAGATAGTAAAAATAAACATCGTCAAACTGTATTCTTTGAAGGTGTCGAAATGAAATTTTCGAAGGCTATGGCTAGCCTTTCAAAAGTAAAAGAAGTTGAAGATTCTGTTGGTAATAGAAATGTTACAATTTTCAGTGATAACCAGCCAATGGAGGAAACCACCCGCAAACTAGGGCTTGATACAACGATTTATAATGATCCTCTCGATGAGGAAATAGAAAAAATTCAACATTCTGTTATGGAAGAAACAAGAATTTTGGACACCACACGTAGTGGTCCAGACATTACTCGAAAATCAATGTTGTATGAACTTTCAAAGCCCAGTGATGATAAGAAGAAAAATGTAAGCAAAGCATTAATAAGCGATCAGCTTGAAATGTCAATGGACACTTCTATAGATGAGTATAAGGCACAACCGGCTCTAGCAAATAATCGCCGAACAATTCTTGACGATTGCCATCCTTTGGATGAAACTCATGCGCTTGAAGCTTCTCCAATTGTAATAAATTCTAGCCGAACATCGATTTTAGATGAATTTCATCGTATTGATAACACTATTTCTGCATTGTCGCCCCAGCCAATGGACGAGTCCACAGTACAGATAACTGCCCAATCACAATTGAAAAATGCACGAAAAACAATTCACGGTATTTACCAGCCAATGGATGTGACATGCGTTGCAGAAAACTCAACATCTGCTCCAGAAAAAAATCAGAAACATTCTCAGAAAACTATTCTCGGGGAAAATAATTTCATGGACGAGACTCGTCTGCAGAAAGAGACTGATGATTCAGAATGTCTTCTTTATCAACAGGACTCGTTTTTAGCTATTTCTGAATCGGAACCTAATTCGAGAAATGCAAATAAAACAATAATCGGATCCAATCAGCCAATGGAAGAATCATGTGATCTAGATGAATCAAATTATGCTCGGAAAGAGATTCAGACAAATTCTCAAAAAACTATTCTCGGTGATCATCATTTAATGGACGAGACTCGTGCACAAATGCAGACTCAACAGGACTCTAGTATTTATAACTCTTTGGCAAGTACTGATTTGAAAAATGCACGAAAAACAATTCTCGGATCATATCAGCCTATGGAAGAATCATGTGTACTAGAAAAATCGATTTATGCTCAAAAAGAGATTCAGCCAAATTCTCGAAAAACTATTCTCGGTGATCATCATTTTATGGACGAGACTCGTGTAGAGAAACAGACTCAACAGGACTCCAGTATTTATAACGCTGTAGCAGAGTCTGATTTGAAAAATTCACGAAAAACAATTCTCGGATCCTATCAGCCAATGGAAGAATCATGTGTTCTAGATGAATCAAATTATGCTCGGAAAGAGATTCAGCCAAATTCTCGAAAAACTATTCTCGGTGATCATCATTTTATGGACGAAACTCGTGTACAGAAACAGACTCAACAGGACTCCAGTATTTATAACGCTGAAGCAGAGTCTGATTTGAAAAATTCACGGAAAACTATTCTCGGATCCTATCATCCAATGGAACAATCATGTGTTCTAGATGAATCAAATTATGCTCGGAAAGAGATTCAGACAAATTCTCAAAAAACTATTCTCGGTGATCATCATTTTATGGACGAGACTCGTGTACAGAAACACACTCAACAGGACTCCAGTATTTATAACTCTGTGGCAAGTACTGATTCGAAATATGCACGAAAACCAATTCTCGGATCCTATCAGCCAATGGAAGAATCATGTGTTCTAGATGAATCAAATTATGCTCGGAATGAGATTCAACCCAATTCTCGAAAAACTATTCTCGGTGATCATAATTTAATGGACCAGACTCGTGTACAGAAACAGACTCAACAGGACTCTAGTATTTATAACTCTGTGGCAAGTACTGATTTGAAAAATGCACGAAAAACCATTCTCGGATCATATCAGCCTATGGAAGAATCATGTGTAGTAGATAAATCGATTTATGCTCAGAAAGAGATTCAGACAAATTCTCGAAAAACTATTCTCGGTGATCATAATTTAATGGACGAGACTCGTGTACAGAAACAGGATCAACAGGACTCGAGTATTTATAACGCTGTAGCAGAGTCTGATTTGAAAAATTCACGGAAAACAATTCTCGGATCCTATCAGCCAATGGAAGAATCAAGTGTTCTAGATAAATCAAATTATGCGCGGAAAGAGATTCAGCCAAATTCTCGAAAAACAGTTCTCGGCGATCATCAATTAATGGACGAGACTCGTGTACAGAAACAGAATCATCAGAATTCTATAGCAAGTACTAATTCGAAAAATGCACGAAAAACAATTCTCGGATCCTATCAGCCAATGGAAGAATCTTGTCTTCTAGATGAATCAATTAATGCTCGGAAAGATATTCAACCAAATTCTCGAAAAACCATTCTCGGTGAACATCATCCAATGGATGAGACTCATGTTAAAAAACAGACTCAACCGGACTCAATTATGTATAATTCTGAAGCAGATTTTCATCCGATGGACGTCTCACGTTTACCAGATAAATCAATATATTCTCAGAAACATATTCAGACAAATTCTCGAAAAACCATTATCGGTGAACATCATCTAATGGATGAGACTCGTCTTCCAAATCAACAGAACTCAATTGTATCTATTTCTGAATCTGAACCCGAAGAGGATAAAAAACATAATATTGTTTTCGAAAAACAGGCAGATACTGATACCGGACGTTTTGTATCTGTCACAAATGGGCTATCTGGTACAGTTCTGCTTGAACATCATTCAATTTTCCGTGAAATTCAATCAAAACTTGTAACTGAACAATCGATTATCTCAATTAATACAACAATAAATACAGATGGTATAACAAATAAATTAAAACGCAAGAGAACTGCAGAAGATATATCATGTGAATTAAATGCTGACGACTGTTCTATGGATATTGACATAAAACCGGATCTCGATGCAATTATGATTACAAATGAACCTCGAGAAATGTCAAAAATCTCACGAAAAACTATATTGAGTGATGTACTTCCAAAGGACGTAACACATGCAACGAATCAACGACAATCTGTTGGTTTGCAAAAACATTCTTCTATTGTAGAATTACGTAAGCCGATGAAAGATACTGTCTGTGTAGAGATTCCTAGTACGTGGTCGATCGGTTATATTAAACAAGAATTAATCACGAGTCCAACACGAAATAGTTCTCCAGTTCAGCAGGAATTCCAAGAAACTGCTAAAAATAGACAGTCTTCTAATTCAGAATTAAGTCAGCCAATGAAAGATACTGTCTGTGTAGATATTCCCAACACCGGGCCGATCGGATTTATTAAACAAGAATTGAACACAAGTCCAATACGAAATTGTACTCCAGTTCAGAAGGAATTACAACAAAATGTCCAAACTACTACAGACATCATGCATACGACTAAAACTGTGCAAAACGCTAAGGATATAGAAATCGTTCAATACAGCAGGCCGATCAAAGATACCAACCCCAAAGTTAATCGTCTTAAAACTATTACAGTTCCAGAAATTCAGATTAACAAAACTATTTTGAATACTGATTGTTCTATGGACATTTCATCCTGCTTACCAAATGAAACCAATAAGATCGATGTACCTAGAAGCCACTCTCCCAATGAATCATTCTCCAATTTCAAGGTAAAAGCATTATTCAATAGTACACGTCTACCTAATCGAGCTTCAAACATTGGACATGCCGAGACCAGCTTCTACATACCCGAAAAGTTCGATGAAACTAATTATGTCATGCTGAGCGACATTTGTCTGGCTGACCCACCACACCCGGACGATGAATTCTACAAGGCACCAGTTGGTGAGATGTCTAGTAGTTTGCGCCTCTACCGCGCTGATTCAACAACACCAAACACTACTGCCGATCTGTGTCACATGAATGCCGAACAACTATGTCAGAAACGCAAAAAAAAACCTACATCTCCATTCCGGATAGTCAATAAACTGTCTATAGATCACAATGATATAGATGCCACCGAACTGGTACTGAACGGTAGTTCGATTAGTGATCTTTCGGTAGCAGATCGACAGACACCATCTATTCAAGTCGCTTCGACAGAGCCACCACCATGTCAGAAATGTACGAACTGTCGGCGTTCAGTAAATCTACCCGATACATCGCTTCTGGCTCGCTATTCTCTGGAGACGACATGTATCGAAACGATGGCCATTAACTTTGATGCATACGAACGGTTCCGAAATACGGCGTCCATAGAGAATGTCACCAAGGCTTTTCTGAAACGACGTCAGAAACGCGAAATGGACAAACTAATGAACATTGGTGTAAATCAAAATGTTCCGGCACCCAGTATACAGGAATTGCTAAATAACAAGTAAGTAACATATATTCGATATAAATAAGAAATTCTACTAAATATTTGTGAATCGTATTTGTTTCAGAGAAAAAGAGGAGATTCATGTTAAACCAGTGGTGATCGATATGCCATGTGTTTTTCCATGTCCCAAGAACCTAAAATTCCTACTCGAGAATCGATATAATAGGTATGTGTTTTCAAATGAAAACGCTCTAAAACTAAGTAAAACAATTTTTTTAGTGATCTCATTCCATGGCGTTTGGATAACTTGGGCTATTGGCGCGGCTACATACGTTTCTATCACAAACGTATCACGTCTTTGATCATACAAATTCAGTTCGACAAAAATAAATTAGATGAGAACCTTTTGATGCACGGCAAGATTTTGTTCGATCAGATCTTTGTGAAAAAGTGTCCTGTTAAAGGTAAAATGGTCTAGTGTTAAATATCAAAAGTTAGTAAAAGTAATTATTGTTTATTTTCACAGCAATAAAACCAACAGCACTGGATGTGCTCTATCAATCGGAATTATTGCCGTGTCTACCCTACGAGTACCTTTCGATGTGTCCGACTAGCAATGAACTTTTGCAGTTACTCGAGGAATTAGATAAAATCTATATGGCAACATGGACAAGGGTAGATCTGGTGCGTAGTGCAGCCATTGCAGCACGTGCGTTTATTGAGCTGGACGAATCGTGTGGTGTATGTTATGTGGAAAGAACAATTTTCGATCGTATAAAACTGAGCAAATTGATTGTCGTTATCAAATTGGATCGTATCGAGCGGACGGGTCCGAAACAGGTCTTTTTGACGCCGTGTCTGACTTTTAATGATAATGTAAAAGAACTGCAGCCGGGTGTTGAATTTATTCAGAAGTTTCTTGTCAATCCGAAAGACTATCTGATAATGGAATAATTTAATCATATTTTTTTTATTTAATTTAGATTTATTTACATATATTTTAAATTTAATTAAACCAAAAACATATAGTTATAATAAAATCGACGACTTGCATTTCTTCTTGAGCATGGCAATTTCATCAACAAACGTCAGGCTGGTTTTAGGAAGAACCATTCCACAGCCGATCATCTAATAACTCTTGAAGCCAACATTCAAAATGCTTTCCAAAATAAAAACCATCTAATCAGTTATTCCATGAAAATCGGGAATGAGTTAAATAAAATGAAAACACAGGCTTTGACCAATGATTGCCAGCACTGTATATCACAAACATCGAAACCACAAAGAAGTCAAAAGGTAATATTCATAAATACCAATATATTTATAATTA
Source organism: Bolitophila hybrida (assembly GCA_027564075.1). Taxonomy (NCBI): domain Eukaryota; kingdom Metazoa; phylum Arthropoda; class Insecta; order Diptera; family Mycetophilidae; genus Bolitophila; species Bolitophila hybrida. The sequence continues at coordinate 13,044 of JANSTU010049872.1, forward strand.
TATCTTGGAACGCGAATTATCAGTAACTCTCCTTACATAGTTTTGTAGAATTATTTTCCCGTGTGTCCGATTTATTCTTCCTTTTTTTATTTTAACGTTTAAGAAATAAAAAACGCGTTTTTTATTTAATTTAAATGCCATAGCATCAAGTTTATTGTCTATCTGTTTAATTTTTCTTTTTTGTACATGTATGTCGTTTGTTTTATTCATGAGTCGTAACTAGGCCGTAGGCCATCTAAAATGGTGGGAGAAAAAATGACATATTTTTTTTTTTGGCTGAAGGCCGGTACACACAAAAGGCATATTTATTAAATAATATTTAGTTCAGAACACTCGCCACATAGCCCCAATCTTCTCGTTCGATGAACGTAGACTTGCCTTGAACTTCGAGTTTGAATAATTTGTCCCCTCTTTTGAGAACACGATGTCGGCCTTGTCATCGAGGAACGTATTCGATCCACACGGACGAAAACATGAGATACGTCCTTGAAGCTGCGATGGATGAAAGGCTGTTTGTCCGTATGGTGCGCTGTGTCTATGGGTTTGAGTTCTTCCATTTGAGCACAGAGCTTTTGAACATTCATTCTGTGGTTGAAAGTTGGACGGATTCAAATTTCGCCAGGTACACGTGGGTTACATCCAAAGGTAAGTTCTGCGGGTGTTACTTTGATGTCTTCCTTAAAAGCAGTGCGCAATACCAAAAGAACGAGTGGGAGTTTGTTGATTCATTTATCATATATGTCGTGAACACGAAGAGCAGATTCTTCTGTTGAATCGCTCAATTATTCCATTTGATTGCGGTCGATATGCTGTTGTTCGAAGGCGTTGTGTTCCGAGTAGTTGCGATAATTGTTGGAACAAATCGGTCTCGAATTGCCGTCCTTGGTCAGATGTGACACGCAGAGGAATACCGAATCTCCCAGTCCAATTACTTAGAAATGCGTTAGCAACGGTTTCGGCTCGTTGATCGGGAATCGGTGTGAATCGGTGTATAACGGTAGTGAGGCAGTAGTGATTGCCTTGACATTCATCTTCATTATGCCAATATTATCATTTGCTGTGGTGTCACCGTGTCGGTTGAAACTGTCGCAATTTTAGATAGCTGATCGGCTACCTCATTCTCTTTTCCAGTCGATAAATTGTCGGCATCGACTGGATGTTTCGCGTTTATCGGAGGCTATGGTTTTGTTTTGTTTGAACGCACATACCAGAGGTTTCTGGTCCGTGTAAATGGTGATATCTCAGCCTTCTAACAGATGCCGAAAGTGCTGGACGACTTGGTTAATTGTTGTTAATTCACGGTCGTAGTGGTTAAAGTTTCCCTGCGACTCGTTGATTGAGGACGGTGCCAGCACACAAATCTGAATCATCGGAATGGAGTGATAGGGCTGCTTCTTTGCGTGGATATGCGAGGATTGCCGCGTCGGCTAGTTGTTGTTTGGAGTCGGGAAATGCTGCTTCTTCATTCCACATCAGCGGTGTTCAGTCGTTTTTTTTTGTTGCCAATTGTTGAGTGTTCAACTCTTTGGCAAGATTCGGCTGTGGAACGGAGACAATTGCTTCGCCCTTGGTTTCCACTGGTTTGAAAACTTGGCTGGTAATTGTGTGTCCATCGCATTTGGCAGCATTGATCGACCAGTTATTCTATTTTAATAGGTTGGTTGTTCGAATTCACATTTTTCAGCATTGACCGACCAGTTATTCTCCTTTAATAGGCGAAATACTTCACGAAGGTGAATTCGATGTTCGGATACGTTTCGTGACGCAATAAGAATGTCGTCGATGTATACGAAAACGTAATCTAACACAGAGAATATATCATAAACCAGTCGTTGCATGGTTTGTGCGGCATTGCACAGTTGGGCCGCTGACTGAACGGATCTCGCTATCTCGCTAAATAAGAGTAGCTGCTCGTTATTCGTCTGTGATTCTCCCGGCATGCTAAATCCAATTCCACGTGTGCTCGACGGATTTGCGGAGGTTTTAAATTTCGCAACGCCGTTGGTTGTGTTGGCACATGTGGCCAGAACGGAGGAGTTACCCATTGGCCAGTGTTTGATGGTTGTGTGAAACCAAACAAATTTGAATTGCTTGTTGGAATTTGAAAGGGAACCGTCGTTGATGGATTATTGGCGGAAGGTGCTCCCGATGGACTCTGTCTGACTGTTGATGAAATTGATGATATTCCGATCGATGCAGGAGCAGAATTGTCGATTAGCTCTGTTGATGTTGGCTAGTGTGCACAGCTGGTGTCGGCACGATCGGCTGTGAGGTGGTTACCATGGACTGAACGAAGGGAGAAGCCTACCAACCACCGAGCTTCGTGAATCGCTCCGAACAGGTTTTCGTGAGTATAGAGCTCTTCTGAGGGACGCCAAACGCAGTGACGGCAGAGGTACGTTGATAGGATTGGTAACGAGAACCCTTGGGGACCTGTTTACAGGTACTGCACGGGAAAGCGACCACGGTGCACGCTACACGCGCTACGTGTAAACGGCACGACGACGATGACTTGGGGTGAAGCGGAAGAGTTCTTTCCTCCTATGGCTGCAGGATACGTTGACCCTGCAGCTGTCCGGCACACGTTGGCAGGAGAACCGTTTACTTTGGAAGAAGTCGACCTGGCTGTTAGTACCAACAAGTGAGGTAAAGCTCCTGGTCTGGACGGGATCGCGGCACAGATGTGCCTACGATCATGGACAGTCATTCCTGGGCACATACACTCCTTGTTCGAGCAGTGCAGAAGAGAAGGGACATTTCCGCTGTCCTGGAAAACCGCGAAGGTCGTGGTGATGTTAAAGAGCCTCGACAAAGTGAGGACAGACCCTAGGTCCTACCGACCGATCTCTCTCCACCCAGTGTTTGGAAAAACATATTGCCTATGCGGATGACCTAGCACGACTAGTTGAGGTTCAATCGAGAGCGGATCTAGAGAGAAAGGCAGCGGACTGGCTGTATTTGGTTGGAGAACTGCTTAGATGTATGTCAAACAAAGACGGTGTGTATGCTGCTTAAAGGCCGCCTATCGTAAAATCCGTGAGATATCTCGGCGTGACAGTAGGCGAGCTCATAAGCTACACGCTCCACATCAAGAGTTTGCTCGATAGGATAGCGGCAGTAATCGGCAAGCTACGTCGAGTTCTGCGTAAGGAGTGGGGCCAGGACAGACGAAGCACCGGCATCATCATCTATAGTGGCATCATGGTTGCCATTGCCACATATGGTGTTAGAGGTGAATCCATAAGCAGATTGCTTATGAACGAGGCTACCTATGGGGCAGTATGTATGCCAAAACTATTTTCGAGCGCAGAAGGCTACGGCAAGCTGAACATAGACCATAGAGAATGTCTAAAAACCTAACGTTACCACGGGATGCCAGGGAAACCACGGAGAACTTTCAGCACTCTACCCTAACCGCGGAAGTAAGAGCCTCTAAGAGGAGATTTTAACGTGGTGGCTGTGGTCACAGCACATCAACACTGTGCCGTCCTTTCAGACCATGATTGGTGATAAAGCGACGTAAAACCAAGAAAAGAATTGTATGTGTAGGTTGTCGCTAATGGATAGTTAGAGTGACTTGTCGTTGATCGCGTAACTTCACTGAAAATTAGGCGATAATACTCCTGTTGTCACGCAATGATCATTTTGGCCAAACAAATTTTTAGACTGGGCACCGGTTGTGGTGCGATCATTTTTCTCTTCAAGCAGATCTTTGTCTGTTGTCACAGATGGACGGACCACTAATTGGTTTGCTGTATTGGTAGAAAGAAGTAATACCTGATGTGTCGAAGATAGTACCAGCTGATTGTGACACTTTGGATGAGGAAGATTGTGTTGTGTCTTCGGCTGGTGGCCGGTACACACAAAAGGTATTATTATTAAATAATATTTAGAAGACAGAAGACTCGCCACAAGCTTGACGGAGCAAGCCATGGATGAGCTCTAGACATACAACCGACATCACACTTTCACGATACCAAAAAAAACAACACTATGCAGTTTTGGACAAATATCAAGACTACATAAGACTTATACGGACGGATCTAAAATCGGAAACGGTACCGGAAGTGCACTTTACCACGAAGGAGCAGAACTACAAATCAGATTTTCCCAAGCGTCATCTATATTTACAGTTAAACTATACGCTATACTAAAAGCAGTGGAACACATTACGACAATAGACAATGACACATATGTTATTTTCACGGAATCTAGAAGTGCCGTTGAAGTATTAAGCAAAATTGACTCAGAAAATCCAACATGTCTTGTTCAGAATGCAGCCAAGCAAACATGTAGCTATGTGCTGGGTCCCAAACCATGTTAACATCTGCGGAAATGAAATAGTAGAAGAGCTAGCCAAACGCGCCGCACAAGAAAATATAATCTATACATCTAGAAATAAGTGTACAAATCCATTTTTTTTGTTAACAAACGTCAGTGAGCTTTGTACCCAGACGTTTGGATAAAAGTGTAGTAAAGTCATGTACTATAACACCGAGGTAGCAAAACTCTTTCGTGTATCGGATGGGGATGACATCGCCTCATAGTCTTTCCAATAATGGCAGCAAGCTGACGTTTTAAGATCATCATCGACTTAGTTGTGATCTCCACTCCGTAAGCCTGTTCGCCAGGCCGACAAAAGTCGAAGCTGAATTATCGTCTCCTTGCCAGCATCAATTATTAATATAAATAACATAAAACAACAAATTTATTGTGTAATTTATTATCAATTTATTCGTAACAAACCCGTAATAAATACGGTAACATATTCACCTCCAAATTTCGACAAATCACTTTCGTTTGTTATTCTTCTTGGTGGCTACAACGGCAGAAGCAGCAGCCGGTGCTGCGTTAATATTGCTTTCATCTTTCTTAACGTCTGTCAGTGAATCAGCGGCTGCTTTCTCGACGACTGCGGTTACTTTGGTTGCTGCCGGTTTGGCGACTCCGTTCTTAATGACCTTTGGGGTGCTTACAACAAAAACAGAGTGCTGTCCACCACTGGATACCGTCACTACGTTCTTCTCCTTTACTTGAGCACCGGTCAACAGAACCGGCTCAAATGCATCATCTTCGGCGCCAATGCCGAGTTGATGATTGGAGCCCATACCCCAGGCATATACCTGACCTATAATTATAGTTTAGACAATCAAGCATACATATATATAAAATAAAAAAAAAAAAACTTACCATCTTCAGTCACAGCAAACGAGCAGCTCTCACCACATGATATCTCCTTGATTACTTTATCGGCCAACTTCTCGACGAGCGTCAGTACTTCAACATCTTCTGTTACAGCACCTAGTCCCAGTCGACCGTACTCTTTGCGTCCAATAGCATGACATTTATTGTCATTGGTCAACACAAGCGTGTGATGTTGTCCTCCTGAATTTTATAATCAATAAAAACTATTTTCCATTATAAAATAGATGACTGCATTACCTGTAATTGACTTGACATTTGTGAAATGGGTGAGTTTTGGCACAAACGATGGGTCTGTGTTTTTCTTCAATCCCAACTGATTGTAGTTATTTAATCCGAATGCATAGATTTCGCCGGTGTAGTAATCCCGAACGTATGTACTGTTAATTGGAATTAAATGTTAGATACAATTTAACAGGAAATTTTCTACAACAATTTACCAATAGGTTGATGCCCACACAGCATCAAATACACCCTTTCCTCTCTTGAACGTCACCAAACCGGGCATAAGAAGCTGTGTCTTGCCACGACGTGATTCACCGCCAGACGAACGTGCAGACACACGGCCCAATTGACCCTGTTCAGCACATCCAATTGTATAGACCTTACCAGCTTGGCTAAGCAAAACCAAATGATCGGCTCCAGATACAATACTCACAAATGTGACACCTGGCACAACTTCAACAGGAAAACGTTTATTTCCCTCAAGCGTCAGTCCCATATTTCCGTGTGAGTCACGGAATGAGCCCCAGGCAAAGGCTCGACCATCATCCAGCAGACATGCCGAATGTGAATCACCCGCAGAGATCTGTACACATTTACCGGGCAACGTAATGCTGCTCGGTGTGTACTCAGAGCCCTCTTCTGTTGTATCACGACCCAAAGCTCCTTCATCGTTACAACCGAACGAATGGATTTGACCGGTATTGTCAAGGTACAGAGAATGCATACCTCCTGCACATATTTGCACAGCGTCTGTGGCGTCTGCCAGCAATGCCGGTCTGGTCTTTTCGGAAACGTCTTCGCCTAAGCCCAATTGTCCAACTTCATTTTGACCACAGCACAGTACATTTCCTGATAGAGTTGGAAGTGTGGCCAACTCAAGTGATACTTTGTTCTTTGAGACGGTCTTCGATTGATTGATTGTGGAAGAACTCAATTTCTGTATCTTTGCGGCTGGTTCGTCTTCAACGGTACTCGATTTGGTGGTGCGTGCTCGGACCATATTTGAATGTGTACTAAAATATGCAAAACAAAAAAAAAGTAACTTGAATGATGTTTAACAATTTTCCCTCCTTTTTAAATTGACTATTAGTAATTCCCCTATTTGATTTTCATTTCTATTGTTGGACCGCGCAGATGTATTATGTACGTACATAAGAAGTTGACCTTTTTCGGAAGCGTTTACGCGCGCACCTGGCCTACTGTATGTTGACGGTTGGCATATGTTCACTAAGACGACTATTCTGAGTTGTATAAATCGCGATTATGTGAAAACAAGATTTCCGCATTTTGGTGGATTTAAATAATGCAAATTATGCAATGTATGATCTCAGAATTGTATAACAAATATTATTGGTATACAGAAAAAATGTATAACTCAAAGAGATTATACAACAACAACAATTTCTTCAAAAATCAAACTAAATAATTGTGCAATATTAATATAATAATTAAATAAGGCATATATATATAAGGTATGTATTTATATAAAAAACAGTAAAATAACAAACTCGAAAAAATTGAGGTTATGATTCCCGCCAGGCGAACCGAAAACATAAGACTGCACAAATGCACTGTAATAAAATAAAGATGAGATCATAGGTACTTACAGTTGGTGTTAACGTTAAAAATATAAATTATGGAATAACAATATTCAATATCTACAAATCAATGTACACACGGAATTTTCAAGTACACTGGTTTTGTGATATGGTTCCCGCAGAGCGTAAAGATTTGCGGTTTTTTGTGGTGCGAAGAAAAAAATAAATAAATGCGCGTGGTGCCGGCGTTGTGTATGTGCGCAGCGGTTGACGGTTGTGAGATGAACTTTTTGACGCGAGAGACGTGCAATGAGCTACGGCAGCGCCACAGAGGCGTACGAGTGCAACAACATCGCATTTGGTTTCGACATTTATGCATGTGCACCCTTTCGGCAAACAACATGTATTTTCCAGCAGGATACACTATGTTTATATTATTTAATTATTTCGTTTGAATATAAAATATTTTGCTGTATTCACACGCAAAAAAATAAATTTTAGACTTGATTTTCGCACGAAACACCTCCGAATAAAATCCTAAAAAAAATTGATATATTTAGGAATTTTAAACATTTTAGGAATTTTAGAATATGGTTTTCTTTTAAAATTTTTAACTGTAAATACATCAGATTATTAAATGTAGTCGAACAAATTTCGCCAACGGAACTATGTTTTTAGACTGCGCAATAAAACTATTTCACTATATATTCAGGTGTTTTATTATATACCTGCAGCGATATCTCTGCGATAAATATTTGTTTCGCTTAATGCTTGAAATGTGCTCGAAAAGTGCTTCAAACTTCCGAGTTTTTGTCAAAAAGCGAAACTAAATTCGATTTCGAGCAAAATCTAAGATTAAGATCTAATATCCTAAACTAATCGGCGAATTCGTTGCTACAAAAAGTAAAATGCGATTTCAAGGTTGATCGAGTATATGACTGTCATATATATATATATATATATATATATGTCATGACTGTGACTATTAATATTTTTTAAATGACTTAATTCCTACATAGTGGGTCTTATTTGTAACTCATATTTTTAAATTAAATGTATGTTTCCTTTGATTACAAACACGTTTACGTTCTGTCAAAATCATTTAAAAGATAGATTCTTCTAGTCAAAATAAGTCCGACTGTGTGCTTGAACTATTTATTTGGAAAACCCTGTAAATTACTAATAATTAGCAAATGTAGTATTAAACAAATCAATCAAATTTGTAATAAATGTCTTGGCGACACATGAACAATAAAATTATTGGCAGAGGATATTACATAATGTTTTTCCTCGTCTTTTTCACGCCACCCTGTGATCGAACGGAATGATTGCGACAGATCATAATTTACATTGTAAAGAATGAAAAGGCGATAAGTTGCCCGGTGTCAAAAATATGCTTCATTTCGAAAACGTATTTTTCACAATTTTGGCGTATCTATGGAATATATTTAGTCTGGATAGATATATTTCACGCACACACGCAACCAGAATCGCCGGTTTAAGAAAATGTCGGTTTTGACAGTGCAAGTGCGATGTGTAATCCATGCAATGGACCTATTGTTGTAAATAAACGTGGCAACATCTAAGTCAGGATAAACTGCACGTTAATTACCGTTAGGTTTTTGACAGCAGCTTGCGGCAAAAACCAACTTCCATTTTGCTTTTTGATGTCACACTTGAATTAAGAAGACGTGTTTCATTTATATATCGCTTTTAACTAACATAATCTCAACAGGTTATGGGCCCAGTAACGGTCATCGGGATTTACTAATGAATTATAATAAAGTCAAATTTTCCATTTGACTTCGGCATTGTTTTATTCGCAATTTTGAACTCGATTCACACACGGTTTCACGGATTTAGTGAAACCGCGTGTAAAAAGAGTTCAAAATACCAAAATACCGAGGGGTTGGCAACTGACTGGAGTCAGTGTACGTTTACTTCGAAAGTCACTTGGAAATACATCGAAGTCACCTGAAGTAACGTCGAAGTCCCTCGAAGTCACATCAAATGTACTCGAAGTCTTTTGAAGTCACATCAAAATATTTGAAGTCACATCATAAGTACTAGAAGTCACATCAAAAATACT
>JANSTU010049883.1:0-22063 GCA_027564075.1 Bolitophila hybrida
GCTGGCGCTTAAGCTCCGATTGTTTAGGGTCCCGGACAGGCTCCACTTCTTTCGACATAGTTGGCCTTTTTGTAAAGGTGGTCCGTTACAACCCCTTAGTTATTTGTTTACAGGCAGCATCTAATTTTCTTTTCTTTTTTTCATAACTGAAATCTTAAAACCAACAACTTAAAACCTGCAACTTGATAACTACAACTTAAACCCTACAACTTAATAACTAACTAATAAACTTCAAACTTGAAACTCCAAAAAAAAAACTCAACAAATCTCTGCTAATCCCTCAAATCCTTAAAAACCTTCTAAAACACAAAAACCTCGTCAAAAACTTACAAAAATGAGTAAAATAAACAATAAATAAATACAAATATAACAAATAAAGATAATGAACTTTTGCGCATAAAATAATATTCCAAAATAAAAGTTTAAAATATTTTTGCAAGCTTTCTTCGTATTTATAGCAGAGACGACAATTACTAGTTTAAATCGAGATTTAGGTAATAATGAACTGGTATAAATTTGCAATTTCAATGAAAATGCGATTCAACGGACGGTTTACCCCATAATTCGATGGCATCAATTTATCATAACGTATTTAATAATATTTTCAATCAATGACCACAATAGTAATCAGCATAAATTCTACTCTTTGTTTGCGGCACGTTTTTTTGCACTTAAACAGCGCTTCTAACGAGTATTGATTTGACCAATAATATAAAATATCGTGAGGTAGTTTATCCAGCGCTCGAAAAACATAACGAAATATAAAATGGGTCATATAATATAAGTTAAAACTACTACCAGTTATGGATACGTTACCATTATATAAAATAGAAAATATAATAAATGATTAATTTAAAACACAATACCTCAACCAAAACTCAGTTTTCGAAATTATTTAGGCAGTTATAAAGTACCCTTAAATGACTTAAGAAAATTTCAGTAATGTTTATTATATTATTCATATTTACTGGAAAACAAACCTTAATCCTAAAAGAGATGTTTTTCGAAATCTAAACAAAAATATTTTTTTTTTTTTTTTTTAAATAACCACATATACACACAGTATTCTAATTAAACCGCATTGAATAATTTCACATGTAATTAACTTATATAAATGGAGGCGTCATGCTTAGCAGTTTTGCAGGTGTAAACGTTCATTTGCGTGTTATAAATTTGATCTTCAAATATTTTGAATATTTTAATATATGTATATTAATATGTTTATATTCCTTTATGTTCCGTTATATATGTATATGTTAAAACATCGACATTCGAAAAATAAATGTATTATGAAATTAAATGCGCGTGTCATTAAATATATTCATAAAAACCGGTTAATTTAAAATGCATCTAAGTATATATACATATATACCTTATATGCAATTAATTAAGCTATATCGCATGCCTAAATGATAACAAAACAGGGCATAGACAATTTGTGTAGCTAATTTTTAAATTTTAATAATAGATTTTCTGATTTCAGATTGATCAGTCAGCAGCACCTAAAACACTATGCTCTGTGCCGAGCCAATTAAACGCAATAATGTCTAAAGCAAGACCGTGCTAATCGCCTCATACAGTATCTGTGATTCTATATATATTTTGTACCTGTGTTTTTTTATTACTGTATCTGTAGTAATTGTTTTTTTTTTAAATCTTCAACTATAATTCCTCAATAAATAACGATGACTGTGGCAAAAGATTTGATGTTCGTCGAGAAGCAGCAGCAGGGAGGTGAAAAGTCGGACATGGGACCCAGCGAGAAACCTAAAGGTAAGTTGTTTTTTTTTTGTTGTATTCAAGGCTTTTGCCATTATATAAGTTCATTCAAAACATGTATGCTTATGACAATTCTGTTTCCTATAAAGAGCATGTGTAATGAGATTACTAAAATATATTATATCGCATCGTTAATCGTTCTGTGCGATCAGTGCAAAAAGAAGAAAAAATACTAAGCGCCAATGTCAAATGTCGCGACATTGTGAATTTCCGGAATGCGGAATGAAAATAGTATGTTTTATACAAAAAATGTATTACAAAACCTGTACTTACTTTTAAACTGTTTTGTATATTTTTGTTGAATGCAATAACACGTAAATAGATTAAATTAAATTACATTTGATCTTTTTAAATGTTTTGTTATTTTTGATTATATTTATTTGTGAGTTTTACTTACAATTGCAGTTGTCTGGAAAGCTTAAGGTACGAGCACACGGTTTGCGAAAGTCGCATATATATCCGACCTCTGACGTCAGAAAAAACAATCCCAATGGTATATAGCAAATTCGATGTATTCGCCAAATTTCGCAAATTTTCAAATTAACCTGTTCAAACGATTTGCGAAAAAAAAAAACTTGAATTTCTCTCAAGTAGAGCATTTTTGTCACCACCGATTTGTAAAAAATATGAATTTGAATACAATTAATTATAAACGTTAGTTTAATTAATATCCGTCGAATTTGATAATACTCGTATGTGTATACTCTTTTGATGGCGACTCTGCGAATATGATTGAGCATTTGCTTACGATCCAGCCTCAACATTTTCTGTATTAATGATGGGATATGGTGTTGCGCAAACGACTTGTTTGTTATGATTTAAGAGATCGCTATTAATACGTCAAATATGCACAAAAATGTTAATTTATGTCTGTTAAATTCAATACGGAAACACCCGAATTTAAAATTGAATTGTTTCAAAGAGCTGCTAATATAAATAATAATGAATTACCCAAAGCTTTACGAATTATGCAAAAAATACCAAATCATCGTTGAGATGGTTGCTGTTAATTGTCGTAAATCGTCGTTTAAAATGCAGCCATAACATCCACTTGGCTTTGTTCACGTCGATGTCAATTCCGACTTCATCGACAAACTCGCGCCCGCCATACAGTTTTGACAATTTGTATGCTGACGAGCCAACATCCCAAAGAGCGGAACGTTTTTCCACTGCAGAAATTAAATGCATGATTTATTCTTGTGTCTACTTGTAGATAACTGGTGCCTGCCTCGGATTTCTTTAGGCGGGGTACTTTTAGTTTTGGGGACGGAACGAAGTGAATTTCGTTAGAGGAGTGCTCACTTATAATTTTTTGTTGTTGTTGTTAAAAAATAGATGTTTTTTGATTGATAATTTAATAAATACTTGATCATAACAAACGATTACATCATATTTATAATATAATATTATATAGTATATCTAAAATATCGAATTTACTTAAATATTTAAAATGCAAAATTTTACAAAATTTATACAATAATTGTACCGCTTGGTGCATCACTGCACGCCATAATTTGTTCGCATATGGATGTATATGCAATGATATGATTTCATGAAGTTGCAAATGCAACTGCGCAAACTTTATGAAGGTGTGTTCAGACGATTTACGAATAGATCTACAAATTAAGTATCGCAAATAATCTGCAAATGATTTACGAGTGTTTGCGACCTGTTAAAATTGAGCGTTAAGACGATTTCGCAAATTACAATTTAATTAATTAATTTACAAAAATATGTGTTTGCGTTTATCTAGTAGCGGACAATTATGCAATTTGATATAATTCATTGTCGTTACAGAATCCTCTTTATCATGGTACAAATATCACATCATGCAATAAACGCGATTGGAATGAATAATGAGGTTTGTGGTCCAAAGCCAAAAATTAAAATTATGACCTTAGTCGCAATGGATCAGTGGTTCATTAAACTTAAAATAAATCTAAATGTTTGATAATAATCACAAATAGTAATAGCAACTTAAATTAGGAGTGTCCTAAAGCTATTATAGTAAAATATCATTTAATATTATACAATTTTATTATTACACAATTTTGGACTGTACTAATATGAAAGATAAATACATTACAAAAACATCAAACAAAAATGTATATTATATAATTTAATACATTCGAAAATGTTGATTGTTAACTTTTATAAAATAATCCAAAAACCACATTTTTGGATAACCCAAATGTATTGTATACATAATTATTATTTTTGAACGTACGCAAATTTTTGACAATGCATTTGAAATTAACATTTTGAGCACGTGTTGGTCTGTGTGTTTTTGAGTATTGTTTTAGGCTGTGATGTTGTTGTTTATTTTTTTGAGGTCATACGCGCTTACGTGCATCGAATGAATTTTCTTCATGTATGCATAATTAATAATAAAATATATTAGATTATGTGTGAATTGTGATGTTCTGCATGTAATCGCATTGCGGTGGTTTTTGTTTTTTATGTATTTTCATTAAAATATGTGTTTTGGATATATGTATGAATATTGTGTAGGTATTTATTATTCATAAAATATGACATAGATATGTTTCTTTTATTTTGTTTGGATTATTTTTTATGAGAAACATTTTAATTGACATATTATATGTTAATGTATGCCTACTAAATGTTTGCAATAATAAAAAACTTAATCACGTGCGTTTTTTTTTTATTTTTTTTTTATAAAAAGTCCAGGAAATTCGTTTATTTTGACTATTCTATCAATTAAACGAATTATTTAATTAATTAGTTTTGTACTGTTAAAATATTGAATTTAACTACAAAAAAAGAATTCTACTGCCCCTCAACCCATTTCAAATCCAGGTACAGACGTGAAATGTGTCATCATAAAATGTTGCACACATTCACTGGTGAACAACCGATTAATAGGGCTGGTCGATGTATTCGATGTTTAGATAAAACTTTTTTTTAAATTAAATAATCATTTTTTTAATAATAAAAAGATAATAGTAATATGCCACACTTTTGATTTTTTTTATTGTTTCGATTACAATGTTTTATTCGATTTTTATTCGATTTTTTATGTCATTTAATTTATTATTTAATAACCGATTTGTATATAAGATTTTTAGTTAATATAAATTAGTTTAAAAAAAAATAAGGTACACCGACTTGCGATCTAACGATTTTTTTATTTTGTATTTAAGATTTTTTTAAATAATTAAAATATGTCGTTTAATATTATTAGTTTCTACTTTTCATTTTTTTAAAATCAGTTTTTTTAAATATGGCTGTCATGAACATACCCTCTTCTCCATGTATCCTGTAATCCCTAGTGGGACATAGGGCATCGCACACTGGATTCATTGACCATTATGGGTTCACACGACTTGTCTTAACACACCCTAGCCAATTAAAATCTTTGATCCACTGATTATATTCTGCTAGAATGCCCACTTAAAAATCAGTATACGCAATGTACCCCTAGCCTTAAAAAGATACATATCTTTTGTAAATTGTTTAATGCGCCTCCTCTCTTGGACATTTTTATAGTTGCGTCTATTCTCGAAATTATAAATTAATTATATTCGATAAAAGCGTTCATATATTACTTACTATTACTTTTCTTATAAAATTGTTCGAGTATTTAATAAATACTTTTCGAGAAAACACACAAACATGAAGATAAATAGCACACAATTAAATTTTAATTAAGTGCATTATCGCCAACGCGATGACATATTCACTAAATTTCTTCAAACTACTGCATAGCTCATCATCGTTTTTCGCAGTATTTTGATATAATTCAATTATTTATTTAGTAAAAAGACGTTGGCAAATGCACTCACTTAAAATCCAATTATAGATGTTCCGGCCGTAGGTCGGTGTTGACAAAACTTTTATCCGAAAAGTGGCTGCATCCGGAATTTTGCATTCATTGTTTGTTTCATTTTTTTATATACTTACTCTTACTACTCGTACTACTCGTATGTATTGCATGTCACTGCAATTTAAACTCAATCAATTATTCTATTTTCTTGAATGAAATATTCTTGAGTTAAGAGATAATCATATAATTTGTATATAGTGTTATTTGTAAGAATGCAATTTCAGTTATAGAATATAGTACACCGAGTTAGTCATTGTTTTTTATGAGCATATGAATAAGGAACACCCACGGAACAATCAAATTTATAATTTATAATAACACTTGTTTTTACATTGAGCAAACTTTTAAAAAAATAATTTATGATTTATAACTTTTTTTATTATTCTTGGCTACTCTATTTAAAATAATAAAAACTGAAATACATGCATTATCTAGTATAAAATACGTCGACATGCCATTTAAAGTTCAACAATAAGATAAATGTATTCTATAAATAAGAGTACATTGTATATGTATTTGTTATTATTATTGCACCGTGTGCTATTTATAAATAATGCACTCTTTGCTGAAATGCATACGAAAATAATAAATAAAAACTCGTTGTCGATATATTAGTATTACATAGCATACCACAAACAAATTAAAAAACATACATGACTAAGAATTTCCATTGTATTTATGTATATTGTATATTGTTACACTGTCATAATTCAGGAAAATTCCGCTTCACAAATATGTAATTCTAATATAAACAATATGATACATTTAAAAAATAATATTATATTATGTTGACAGTGTGAATGTGAAATGTGAATGCACGCCGAGATGAACGCAGCCGTTATTGTACTATATTTTATAGAATGTATGTACATAAATTAAATATAATATAATACAATGATAAGTAAGCAAGATGTGTGAGTATTGTAAAGAAAATGAACATCGCAGAATTGCTGTAGACACAGTGACGTTTATGCACGCTGTGGGGCGAGTGTCTCGACCGTTCAAATATAACATAAAATGTTTATTTCAATATGATTTTTATCATTAAAATTAAAATTTTCAATTTTTTTTTTTATTTTTTTTTTGCTGTTTATTAGTTTATGTAATTGAAGACGTTTCCAATTTATATAGATATATATGTGATGTCTAAATATAATTGTATAATGTATATATCTTCCAATTAAATTAAAGCCTGAATACGCATTTAGCATTGGTGCGTTAATCATCTCTCCAAATGCATTGTTCACTTGCACTTGCACTTGACATAGATCTGCATCACGTGGCAACCTAGTCTGCACCGCGAGACCGGCTAAATATTACAGAATATATAATGTATATTTATCATTTATATTGCATGATACTAAGAAGTTTGAGTCTATCTCTGACGGTGCATTGTATACATACAAATGTACATTTTATAGCAAACCGCGTTGATTTTATTCGCAACACAGTAATTAATCATGTACGTCGGATTGAGATAGCGATTTTATATTGCTGTTATTAAATTTTAACCAGATTTCGAGTCGAGACGATTTATTGCGTTATAATTTCACTTTTAAAGAACAATTGTTATCTTAAGGTTTATTATATATTTATTTATCGTATACATACCTACATATTAACTGTACTCAAATTTAATTACACATTTTACCATTCTTAATCATGTTTATAATTTTTTTAAAGATCGTGTATATTGTACCAACATAACATATTTATTGATTGTAAACACCTTTTATCTTATATATTTTATCTATTGCTTTATTATTTTTAAAAATGATTAAAGTAAATGTATTTAAATGAGACCATAATATTGGTTTTTAATTAAATAAATAAAAAACTGGTAAAGATAAATTGTAAATTATCACAGGCATGACAGCGTGGATGACGAAAAAAGAATAAAATTAACGATTTAAATATTATTTTTAAAAACAATTAATTCCGATACAATTAAAGTAATCAAAAAAACCGTGTCATTTCTCCAAACTCCCAGTAAAATACTAACAAAAGCCGTTTTTTATATTATAAATTACAAAATTAGTAAGAAAATAACCAGCTCAGTTTATTTAAATAGAAATGTATTTTTTTCGGTGGATTAAAACATGCATGCAATTTATTTTTTTTATAGAAAATAAATGAATATTAAAAACACTGTTAGACGCTTGTATTCTGGACCATTACAGATGAAATTTTGTTTTTTTTTGTGAAACTATAGCTTTATAGCTCCTATACCATGAAACTACAATCGGCGTGATTTTATATATATATATGCGCGTAGCACTTTACAGTTTTGATATCTAAAACAAAAAATGTATTAAATTGTACTAAATTTGGGGGCATTCTATTTTTCGATTCTTTAAAAACCTACTGATAACAAAATGGCGGGCTTTTTTGCTTCAAGTTTTTCTTCAATTATAAGTTTTATGTTATAAAAAATCGTATTTAATGTTTATTTTTGAAACTTACATTTTACATTAGCTGCCCCTTCCAGCGTCATAGTTTTAATCTGTATATGCCGCTATTTTTATGGTTTGTACGCCGCAATAAAGATGATTGGTGGCCAGTTTTATATATCCAAGTATTACATTTCTCATTATCGTTTTGTGTATTTCCACCACTTGCACGAACAGTTTTCATTTTTATGTTTGTCATCCATTGAAATTGAGCATTTAGAAAGGAAAGTAACAATTTTTTCATCGTTATAGGAACGATAGCTCCACTTAATAGATTGTAAATTTAATATGTTTAAATAGGACTTCGCAAATTAAAAAATCTTTCTGTAAATATATATATATATAACTAGTGAAATGAACCATTCAATATCATAAATTATTAAATTATTTTTCTCCTTTTTATAATTCATAGTTTTTTTAATGTTTTGTTATTTGCATTAAACCTTACATTTTTTTAAATAGTAAACAAAACGAAAAATCTCGCAAAAAAGGCAATTTTGTAAATAATCGTAATTCTTTGTTAGTCTTTATTTATATTGCGTAATTTTTAAATGCGGGATTTTGTTATACCGGCCGAGTAAAGCTGTCTAAACTCAAAACCAGTTAGGCGCACTAGAGTTAGGAGCGTATAACCTCGCGCTATTAAAACGCTAGTCTGATTGTGGACACGTTCCAAAAACAAAAACCACAAGCATGAATAGTCTCACTGACACCACACTTCATATTTCATATTGATGTCTGTATTATAAATTATAACCTCAAAACATGAACTGTCATCATCTGAAAATCGGCACCTCTCGAGCTGAGCTTAAAAGTTGAATGGCGATTTTAAGAGCTAAAAACTTCGGACTCTCGAAATTTCGCTTGACTTTAGAATACCAATTTCGTTTATAGTAGATATGATTTAAATACAGAAAATTTAGAAATCACGCCCTGGCCAGTTTGGATTTAGAATGTTGGTTTGTTATTAGCTATTATTTTTGTTGTTTTCATGTTCATGTGATAAAAAAAATTTAACTTTTCACCATTTTTCTCGGATAAAAACTATCAAAAGTTGTTCACCACATGTACTATATTCAATAAAATAGGCCTTGTTATCTAGCTAGCTAGATCGTATTAGCACCTATATGTCGACGAATAGGGCTACTTTTTCGGGGGCTTATAGCTCCAGTGCTAGCCTGATTTTAAAATTGCTTACCAAACATTTTATGGAATGTAATGAAAATAAATAAAAAATAAACATTAAATATAAAATTTACAAAAAATATAGATATTAATATATAATAATATGTTTATTCTTTTTTATCAAATATTTTTATTATTTAATTTTTTTAACGGAATATTGATTCAAACGACAAAAACATATTGTTAATATGCATTATTAAATGTTCACAATACCAATAAAACAATAAAATTCTAATTACAATATATTATCTGAAGTATATTATAAATTGCTGTAGACGCTCTTAATTAAGCTTCTTAACAAAGCAGGCTACGCTCTAAAATACAATGTTGTACACTATATATTTCAATGATATGTAAATATACTTTAAGAAATTCATCTCGGAATGAAACATTCAAGAACAGTGTAAAGAAAACCGTTTTTTTTAAATAATTAAAGGAAATTGGCAAGACTCTATATTTATGTGTGTACTACTTTTAGTACCTATAAGTATATATGTGCTCAGGCTGAGTACCATATATGATTTATTTAATTTTTTTTGAAGTGCTTCTCATTCAAACGGCAGCCATCGTAAATGTTGCTTCAATTTATTTGAAGTGCGTCGGCCAACGGACCAGATAAGCTTGCCCATAACAGATAATGCTCTTAATAAATGCTAAATTTCCAATGTCAATTGAGTTATAGAATTGACGTTAATAAAATATATTATATTACTTTAAGCATTTTAGTTAGACCAGTCTTATCATATTTATTGTCACACGAGCGTGCTCAATGTTTGGTATATGGTACCAGCCTGACCTTCTAATAAGATACATATAATCATATCAGACAAAAAGTACTTGAAAAACGACTATAAAAATAATCTTGGATAATTCTATGCTCAAATGACGCAAATATGCGTGGGTAATTGTGATTTGCGAATTATAACACAAATCCAACCACACAAACTGCCATATTATGTTTTATACATCTATACGAAAATCACATTAGTAATAATTGCACGTATAGGGAACTATTTTGAGTGTATATAAATATATGTAAATCATTTCCATATGCTCATTTTCAATGACGAATGTCCGTTCATGTGTGCCAGTCAAACAATAACAAATATATACATATATGAACTACTAGGTATAGAATTTGATACATAAACGGACATTTGTATTTACTTTTTTTTTGAAATATAACAAAAGCGTATTATTTGTATAAATACAGTATTTATTGCAGATGATACGTTTACGCACATACGTTTTTCGCGAGTAAATAACAATACGCGAAATTAACTGTTTGTACGCGGAAACTGCGCAGAATTATAAGAATTTGCATTTAGCTGATATAGTATATAGTACAAAGAGGTGTAAGTACAATGTACAAAATAAGTAAGCAACATGCAATACCATACATACAATATAATATACTTGATACTCGTACCAGGCACTTGATATATATATTTATGTCTGGCAGATTTGCGAACAACATTTATTTGTGTGTATTTGTGTTTGATTCATAAAAACCCTAATTCATTTGTTTTTATTCAAATCTAATCGAAATGCTGTATGGCACACGTCGACGCAATGCCGCAATAATTACATTCGTTTACGTTAATCAGATAATATGACAAATAGTCATAATATACTCATTATTCAATATGTTGTAGGTATGCATTCATATACTACACACAGATAAATAAGCTAAATAATAAAGCTTTTTTAAAAAAAATATTGCTGGAACACCAGAGCTTTATAGTTGAAACCGTGACATCTTATAATCCACAACTTAATCATGTTATATGTTTCAAGCCCACCAAAGCTCAGATTTTATCTTTCTGGTTTGAAGCATGACTATAGCCATGATTTAAACCTAATAATTTAGTATGTGTGTTACTCCATCTATGGTTCGGCTTTTTAGATTCTTTATTTTGTCGATATATATATATTACACACAGTGCGCTGTGAATTGGTGATTTATGGAAATATAAGTTAACTAATTATTTTGATAAGATTATATATTACTTATACAGAGGATATTATCGCGCAAAATAAGAGGATTTGTTTGACAATTTATATATGAAATTATCTTGTGTTTATTGGCACGAACTCAACGACCACATGTTCTCGAATTTTCCATAGATAGTCAATCCGAACGCGACATCACATTCGTGTTCATCAAGCACAAATTACTTTTTTACCTGTAAAGGTGTCACAAATCGCGGGACCTTATTATCAAGTTTTTACTGTAGTTTCGAACTTAAATACGATGCCCGAATTGGTCAAGCAACAGTCGGAAAAAACGCAGAGCAAAAAGGAATATTTTTCTTAATTTCTTAGGCAGAATTCAGGGCGTATTAGGGCAAAAATCATAGAATTAGAAATTAGAAAATCGGTTCCACAGTTTTCCCAGGAAAAACACAAAGGGTAACTGGTGTCCAGTGGTCGTCAAAGGGTTAACTAAAAAGTTCTACTGTAGTAGAGACATTCAATACTCCGATGGCATTACGTTTGATAGCCCTGAGTAGAGTGTGAAAAAATCACAATAAATCTCTCTTTTCTCTTGATAATCCGTCAGAATCGTTTATTGTGTGAATTTTATTAGAAAACTTTTTCTCCGATTATAGGTATAGATAACCTTATTATTGTGAGATTTTGAGAATCTAGCTTAAAAAATACGGATTCTTTGATAACATATCATATTTAATAATATTATTTTTAATTCATTTTATTTATTAATTTCTAGATAGCTAAATAATTATAAAAAAATACAAATAATATTTTGTCTGACTTAATACATCGAAATAGAGAAATAATTATTTTAAAAAAAATTGGTTTTAGATGTGAATGTCTATTTAAATAGTTTATTTAATTGTTACAAAAATAAAAGGTTTTCCCCGTAAAACATGTTGTGTGGTGCCCGGATTTGAAAATCATTCACTAATGACTCTCTTTCTTATAGAGATTATATATTCGCAAATGCACTTCGATCTGCTTGGAATAGAGCCGGGGACTTCCAGTACGCGTTAACAGACGCGGCTACGACATCGGCATAAGTTCCTCTAGTTTCATCGATTTCCATGAAATTTGGAAAGATTCGTGGTCCACGGGGTCAATTTACCTTATATATGTGCATTGCAATAATCAAGTTTAACAAACTTGTATTAATAACGTATCTGCTGAATTGAAAGAAAATACATTTCAAAAACTATGACATCAGATAAATATGCGCACAAACCTGGTTCAGCAACCTCAATATTACACAAAATGTTGGCACTTGTATGTATGAATTGATAATTTAGCTGTTATTGCCAGCTTCATACATTTCAAAAATAGCTACATAATTTCTCAATTCCTTTTTTTCCTATTCGGGACATAGGGTACCTTAGAGATTCGTTAATAATAACTGGTTTCGCAGAACAGCTTATTTATGTAGTCCATTATTGCCTAGTTTGGAGATAGGAATGCTAGCTTGCCGCTTCCAAACAAGCGGTTTTTATTGGTAGTCAACACTTTCTGGGACCATGCACCCTGCCGTTGGCCTCTTCAACATATTCATTTATTATTATTATTATTATTATTAACTAATTAATTATTTTACAAATCTCGCCTTATAAACGTATACATTATACCATAAATAAATTAGTGTCAACCGTAATGGTATTACATAATTTATTATAATATGTTTGTGAGAGTTTTATACTCATCACAACAATGACTTGCCAAATATATTATAAACAACATAACTACTATACGATTGAGCTTTTCGGTGTTATTCTCATTCTGGACGACCTTTTTCTATTCCGCTTTATAGTGCTAACTTCTTATAACTTTTTATATATATTTTTTTAAAACAAAAATATAAATAAAAGCAAAAAATATGTTTTTAAGTTAAAAATTACGTTTTATAACATTCAAACTCATGTTTAGCTAATAATGGAAATATTTGGTCAACAAAATATAGTAAATAAAATTAACGTTTTTATTAAAACGGAAACTGAATCGAAAAGGGTTGGTCAGAATAACACCCATTATATGTTTGTTTTTTTTCTCCACAAATTAACAATCTAATAATCTAAAGTTCATTGCAAAATTTGCATAAAAATTAGTTCAAAGAGCAATTTTTAACAATTTATAATAATATTGATAACGATTTGCCAAATTTTATGGCTATTTAGAAGATTTTAGATTTTTAACCATAGCCATAGCCGAGTCGGTTACCGCGTTGAACCCGTAATGGTCAATGAATTCGGTGTGCCGTATCGCACACTGGCCCTATGTCCCACAGGAGATTACACAATAGATTTTATTGCTTAATTGTTTTCAATATTACTATTTCAATATTTTTAACTGTACACATTTGAAATAATAACAAACAAAAGATTTGTTTGTTAAATTGAATTCAATATTACTATTTAGTCATATTCAACTTACAATTTAGTAATTCTAATGACCAAATAGAATACATTATGCTAAATTGTTTTCAATATTACTATTTATCAATCTAAACTGGAAACATTTCTAATAATAATGACCAAAAAGAATTGTTTTCTATTTTTTTTATATTACTATTTAGATTTATTAGATTTTATATTGCTAAATTTTGAACTATCTCATAAATACATATATCATTCTATACTCAAACATAATGATTATTTTAATTTTAAATTTATTAATATCGAAAGATTTAATAATATAATTTAATTTATAAAAAAATATAATTTAAATTTTCATTACTTTTTGAGTTCGAATTCCAGCAAAGTTAGAACCATATAATAAACTTTCTTATTAATATTGGCTTCGTTTTGCATTTGCAGTAGTTCGAGCTTTATAAACTTTCTTCAAATTGCATGTATTAGATCGATTCTGTCGGTTCACGCGCTGGTAATCCATTTGTTTCGGCTTAATTGCAGCTACTACAATGCTCGTGCGATATGTCATTTTATTGATCTTTAGCTCGGAGTGAAAATGTGTAGGAGGAAGCAGTTTGTATCTTCATTATCATCACATCCCTTGTATCTAGTTACTTTTGTACGGTTACTTGATAAGAAAGATGCAATGAAGGGTTTTGCCACAAGACTACGCCCTATCTGCTTTTACAGTTCGTATTTATAGCATATTTGCAATGTTCGCAAACTTCGCTATTGAACACAGTGTTTTCATATTTTCAGCGTACAGTGTTTTCGTATATTTAAAAAACATAAAACAATTTAAATATATTTCCTAAATAAAGAATGATTCAATAGGTTTCCCGTGTGCCTGCATAATTTAAAGTTCAGTGTTCAACAGAATCACGCTAAAGTACAGACCAATATGCGCCCATGAATAACATTCCCACGACGACGAAATAATTCCGTGTTCTCATCTGTTTGTCTTGTCAGTTGCGAAAACGGAAATATCATCAATTACCGTGTACATAAATATCAAAATTCGTGTGCATGGCCATATATTAAATTTAAGTATATAAATTATTGTGAGAATTTTTTACCGTTTATCATAAAATGTAATTAACGTGTAAATATACTTTTAAAATCCACATGAGAGATATTTGCAAAAATACATTTTGTTAATTTTTCGAATAAACACATATCAAATCATTTCTAAGAAAAATGATTTTCAATTAAATTACAAACTTTGTTCCAACTATACAAATAATTTAATCAAATCTATAAATCATAACTAGTTATTGTACTATAAATTGCCAAAATTGAATTAACATAACCAGAAATACGATCGGCTTAAAACAGTCATCTTATATATTAGGTGTTTGCATCAGACACTCCGCGTCTCTCTTTAAATTGAACCCAATTTATTGATATTTTCAATTAACATAGTATAGAAGACCGCAAGTGTATACTATAACATCAATGGAGCCGCATATACGCGCATATATTATATTTATGACCTAAGTATTTGAAATATACTTGTACATTGAAATCTACACTAGAAATGTATACTCATCTCGTCATATATTTTATTTACAATTTTGTATATACATTTGTAGGGCTGATTCAATATATAATTTCCCTTTTTAAGTACACATTTCTCTAACATCAAAGCTTTTCATTGAAACATTCAATATACGCTTTAAAGCTAGCAAAAACACACACAAAAACCACACTTTGGCCAAAAGCACGTGATCTCACATTCTCACATATTCAAGAAACGTGCCAAGTTTTTCTAATAACAGTGTATTTAAATAAAATAAGCCATTTGCTTCACAATTTATTTGTGGTTACACTGGAATTTATGACAAATTTTCCAACATCTATATTAACTGAAACCAATAAAAGATTACCTCAAATGATAAATATTAATTTCCGACTGCTTTGGTTGGTAATGGTTTTTAATTATGCACTCTTTACATTACATTTAAGTATATAAGTATATTATATACACTCATCACGTCACTAGCATCCAATGAGAAACATTCAACCTCCGACTAAAAATAACTACAGATTTTGCTAAAAATAAGATCGTGCGTTTGAGCGCCGCGTCGTGCGTACAAGACGCCTCGTGCCGGTCACTACATATAAGCTTCTAGCATCTTAGATACACTCGGTGCTATCGTGTATGTTATACTGCGACATATATTACATATGTGTATGTTGTATAATATAATAATATTTACCATAATCTATGTATGTATCACAATTATATTAGAAATGCATGAACGTAAGAGTTGTTGACGTGAGGTCTTGAAGAATCCTGTGATTGACATATTTTGTATTATGTAAAAGCTAATGAAACGAGCTAATCCGTGCTCGGATGAATCTCAGTACATTATGTTGATACACAACGTTTTACTGACGTAGTCAAATATATAAACGATAAGATGACATCATATAAAAAAGGTGTGCACAAAGAAAAGAAATGGTTTGTCACTCTGATTCAGAAAATAAAAAAGTGTATCCATATAATCTGCGCTTAATTTACAAGCAATAAATCGTTCTTATACAAATAAAAAAGATATAAATGCTGAAAAACTGACGCCATATATTCAAGTCCTAAACATAAATAATCGACCTCTAATAGTACATAACATTTTTAAAAAATATCGAAGATCGTTCACCTTTGTTGATTGGACAAATTTGTAAAATATAACCAATTTAATAAAGCTGACGGCTTTGTCGCATATTTAGATACACAGCACGAAGTCAGTATTGGTCGTTATTATTTGGCGAGCAAATGTTTTTTCAATGTCGTACCGCACCTCCTACGCAAATAATATTTGAGACGACACAAGGATGAAAAATCTAGCGGTGGGTTCAAGAAATTCGCAAAAGAAAAATCATATGAAAATTAGCAGCGTGTGGGAAGGTCGCGACACACAGAGCAGGTGAACCTTGTGTTTTCCGCGTTTGCTTTGCTGCCTTGCCTCGCCGCAGCAATAGTTTCTACCTACGAATGTTTATGAATTTTATGTTGTAGAAGAAAGACTGCTCGATTTGTGTGTGTGTGTCTGCTTTAATTAGATCGTGAGATTTTTTGCAGTTTTGTTGACGTTTACTAGGTCATTTTACGAAAGCGACGGTAATTTATTGAATTGATTTTAAGTTGTATTAAGAAAACATGTCATATTGACGCATTTCTTTTGTATTTTTCAAGATAAATGTTCAGCTATTCACATACAGCTAAGAAGAATAAATTACCGATAAATTAGTTAACAATAAATGTAAATAATTTTGATTATATTGATTTCTATGATCATATTAAATGAATATTTATTCGAAGGTTGTTTTTCTTGATCGCAATCTAAGGGCATAAATAAGTAAATACCAAAATTTGTTATTATGCTAATTAACAAATATATTTTAGAAACTCGTCATAGTAAATTATGATTTGACCAGAATATAATTTTAGAACCTTTATTAGAACATTATAGTTTAACAAGGAAGTGACCGTGAAAAAATTTATTTCCTGGTAGAGCTAAAAGATTTTTCGAATATTGAATATTTGTAGATTACACCTTATTTATGATCATGATTGAAAATTAAGAATTTATGTTGTAGCGTTTGTTGGTTCTTTCTATTGACTAAAATAATCGATTATCGTCGAACGAGGGAGAGTTTATGACAATAATATAAAGAGACAAAAAACCGATATTTTCAACAAATCTTCAAATGTTTCCAAGGATGCAATTATGACAGATTTTAAGAATTCAAACATACGCTTAATGTACTGTTAATGCCCAATATCATTTAATACCACATGCCTATGGCTATTACAACATAGTTCAAAAAACAGTTTTCACAAAATAATTAAAAATAATAAATGTCAAATGTCTGTTTGCTATGTTCTACTCTAATAAGTTGGTGTGACTTCTGACATAGATTAATATATGTGTGTATGGAGTAATGTTCTAAGTAAGAGCGGACGAACGCAGGTCTCAGATCGGACCCATTGTGCTCCTCGGGTCCATTTCCAGATCTTAGCCATCCTCATTAAACTATTTCGATCTCGCTACCTAACTGTCTGGGCTTCCGATGAAGTTTTTAGTACATGTTTGGTTGTTTGTCTGACTGTTGTTCAAACAATTGCATGTGATATACACACTGATGGCTCCGGTCCTTATAGGTCAATGCTCGAGCCATTGCGGACCATTTTGTCCGTTTCATTACCAAGAATGTTTGAATGACCATCTCAGTTCAACGTTATTATTTATAGAGAGATCTTGGAGTAGGTTAATATATTCCTGGACCGTTTTAGACGTTATACGATATGATGATAGTGCTTTTAAAGCGGCTTGGCTATCAGAGCATATGACAACGGTTCTGTTGTTAATTCCACAATACTAGCTGAAATTTCGATAATTTCTGCCTGGAATAATATAGCATAATTTCCAAGAGGAATTGCTATGCGTATTTCTGGCTGTAATGAATATACACCCGCTTCCGCTCTAGAATACATTTTGAATCCATCGGTGTATATATCTATATCATTTTCACTTGGAAGGAAAGTCTCGTTCACCCAATCTTTCCTACTCGGAAAGAACGATTAAAGAAATCTGTATTTTGGAAACATCAACATTATATTGATTTCTATGATCATATATATATATGCGTTAGTTTCACATTAAATGATTCTCCTGCTATTTGAGGGATTGGTGGGAAGATTCCATCCAGCTCTGCATTTTTATAGAGCTGAAAGTATGATATTGCCCATCTTACATTGTCTGTGTTGACAATATCATCTACCGTGTTTCAATCAGATAACGTAATGTAATGTGAATAAACATCCTGATTGGTATTCTTGATACACTCAGGAAAATGTGTGTTCATGAGTAGACTCAGTGTTTCCTGATTACTTTCACTTAGTGGAAATGTATTAATATTATCGTTTGTCACAATAGTTTGTAGTCATTTACCCGAACAGCAGACAAATCGGACTGCAGGTTTTTCAGAAAT
Source organism: Bolitophila hybrida (assembly GCA_027564075.1). Lineage (NCBI taxonomy): Eukaryota > Metazoa > Arthropoda > Insecta > Diptera > Mycetophilidae > Bolitophila > Bolitophila hybrida. The sequence continues at coordinate 18,654 of JANSTU010049883.1, forward strand.
ACGATCGATTTTCAAGTGCAAACAGATATACTCGATTTTTTATTTTTATTTCGAACCGACTAATTTTTTTATAACTGTAGACATATATAATACAACAAAAAATATTCAAGCTAATTGATATGAAACCAAGCAATTACTTCAAACACGATGAGATGACAATATACCGGGAAAGTCTCAAATTGAACAATAGCCCACTACCTACAATTAAAAATTAATATGTATGGATTAACCAAAAATTACCTTCCCTTTAAATTTTTACTACGCCCCCAATAATAATGTATGAAAAAAAATTCTTTTTGTCCTGACCATAATAAACATACAAACAAATGCTGGCCCAATCCGGGAAAATCGCACCATATATTGTAAAAGTGGTCTAAATGAATATCAAAATGTGTTACTTTATACGCATGAATCGCACTTAATGGCTTAAGTTAATAGACCAACATAATATAATTGACTTATGATATATTATTGTACAGCTACAGTATTTACGAGTGAATCATGCATAAGTAGACTTTTTTTAAATTAGCATACACTACTACCAAACACGACTCACAATATATAAATAAAACGATGTAATGTCAAATTGGACATTATGGCCGTTTCTGGTATACATATATTTATGACAGCAAATAATGTACACATAAATAAATAATACATACAAAAAACTTTTTGGGTTTTGCTAATATAATTTGTGGTATAAATATATTAGAATTTAATAATGCAAAGCTTTTAGTTTTAAAAAATACAAATAAACAAAATAAATATTTATTTATATATATTTTTTTCAGGTATGTGCAACTCTAAATCAATGATTAAATACATTCAACAAACGTGAGTTAAAATATCATTACAAAAAATATATAAGACATTCTAGGTAGATGACTACTAAAATGTAAATTAAGCTTGAACTTTATTGTTTTAAATACATAATAATGTATTCATTAGTATCGATGCCTTTAACTCTAAGAAACTCATTATCACGCAAAACTCAAAATGTTTGTTTTATGTGAACAAGTGAAAACCAACAAGCAGCGTCTTAGTGAGATGAATGTAAATAAAAAAAATAAAAACAGCAACCACCAAGTATCTTTATCAGTCGTGGCGATAGGGAATATGAAATACATTGAAAAATACAAAAATAGAGATGTGGGACAAAATCAAACCAAATCTAAAATGATTTTTTGTCAAAAAAAAATATGAGTCCAAAATGACAAAGTTCAAAAGAAAAAGAAATGTCAAAATAAATCCAAAGTCCAAAAAAAAAGCTGATTGAAATTTGATATAGCTCGAAAAGCGGCCCGTACTATTTTTAATGCATTTTAAACACATTGTCAGCCGACCATGTACTTTTGACGAATATAGCGATTAGCCGATGATATTAGTTATTGAAAATGTATTCTAATTAGTTTATATTCCCAAATCCTTTGTTATTAAAAGTATTTGGATGTATTTCGGTCAATTGCAAAAAGGAAGAAAGTGTACCGATTTTCCGATTCAATTTATGTATATTGCATTGAATACTTCAATGCTACCAATGAAAAATTAAAAAAATCTTTGCAAAGACGGAAAACAATTTTCTGAAGATTGCTTGAGAAATTTTGATTAATAATATTAAGAATTTTTGAAACAAAGGTGTCAATTCTTGCAGAATTTCTGTTGATTCCATCAACTCAAAAGTTGCCGCATATATTGCAATGAAATTCATACAACAAAAACGGATTTGATAGGTAGATATGTATCTTGTACGATCTAAAAAGGTGTTAATCATTATATTATAAATCAAAATAAAAAGACATATATTTTGATTTCGGCTTAAAGTATTTAAGATATATTTGATTTATGGATATTAAGTTGTAATTATAAATACCAAGTTCCAATGAAATAATTAGTTTATTTATATGTTTTATCTATCTCAATAAAATTTGAATAAAATTCATCACAAAAACTACTTTGAGATCGAGCAATGGCACAGAGAGATGTTGTAATTTTGTTGTAAACAACGTATAAGTATAAGAATCACCACGAACAAACTCATTATCTTTTTTAAATGTTGGCATTTGCTTCTTATTGCAACATTGTAAGAAGCAATTGGAAGAAATATAACTAAGAAACTAACCATAACATTTTAACTAATTTGAAGACCTAAGACCTGCTATAAAGACATCTGTGAATTAATGCTTTTTATTAGAAATTTAAAAACACTTTAAAAAAAAATCGATATTAAAAATTTTGAATTATCTGATCACTAACAGCAAATACCTTTAGTTGAATTTAGAAATATCACTTGTCAAGACGTTTAAGATTATTTTGATATACTTATCAAGGAAAACTGTTTTGAAAATTACCTTGAGATTTGAAATCATTGTTCAGTTAACATAGATCACTGGCAAATGTACGAAATCTGGTTTTACTTGGATCATAATCCGAAATATACCAATTGTAACAAAATGTTTAGTCACCATAATTCCTTCATCTTAAGAGATCTTATCAGTTATGGTTACGTATGTACACAGGTATATATATTTTTTTTTAAATTAAACTTTGCAAATATACGTTGTGTACAATATAGAGTCAGATTTCAGCTGTTTTGTTTGATGTCTGTGAAGTCTGATGACTGATGTGTGATTCTGGCTATGCCCCGGCTCGTCATAATGCGCAACAACAAATATATAATGAATGTTGTATAATATGTGTACCTTATGCCTCTATATTATACATTGTATAGAATTACCAAAAAAAAAACTGCGTCTTATCTTACTGCTAAACGTGTACGCAGTTTCTTTATATATCGCTGTGTGCGGCCAGTGCGCTGAAACGTGCGATAGAACTATGCGCAAGGTCAAAATAATTCAGTTCATTCTGAAAACCCTATATATGCTGATCAGTGATCATAATATATTCGATTAGCAGTCAAACATAATTATACATTCTATATATACCTATACCTGTATAGAAAAGCTTAGTCTTTTAATGACGGACGATTTTTCGGCTGGAAATTTATGCGCGCACGCTTCTTGCACGTCTTGGATCACGAGATCTCAGCTTGAATCCGCGCTGTGAATGTCGCTGTACGGTTAATTATTTATAGCGTTCGCATCGCGATTTTCTTGAAAGGTTATTTACAGACAGAGTATATAAAATGTGTTAGTATGTGTCGCTATGAATGTGACGATGTGTGTGTGTGTGTGTGTGTGTCTGTATTGTTCATTGTGACTATAAAGAATGAAGCGACATACAAGAAAAAACACACACTTGCGCGTCATAAGGCGACGCTCACAGCGCCGACTCTAAAACAACAACAGTTTCCGACGCACATGTGTCTTCTTCTTTTGTTTTATATTTCTTGTAACAGAATCGCTGTACCAGCCGAATCGTGCAAGCTGTCATTAAGCGAAAAAACGACGGGT
>JANSTU010049894.1:0-22051 GCA_027564075.1 Bolitophila hybrida
TGTTCTATACAGGGTGCGTGTGTATATGTTAATTGATGACATTAATGTTCCGTTATTTCAAATCAATAGCCTTTTTCCAGAAATAGTCTATTAATAGCAAGAGGAACATACTGATTTAAAGTGCTACATTCGAAAAACACTTCGGTCTGCCGGCCGTATTTTGAACCGGCGACCTCCCATAAACCAGGCCAACACGTTAACCCACTCGGCTATGGCTATGGTTTACACTAAAAATAAAATTAAATCACACCGAAAACAAATATTGCTAAAAAAAAAATATAACAGAAAACACAAAAATGCTTAGTTCATAATTCAAAAATACACAGTAAATGTTATAAAAACGTACACCAAGCTCGATATGAAAATCAGAAGATTTAAAAAATTGTGCTTCTAAATATTCAACAATTACCTCCATAAATTCAAAAACGTACACCGAAAAAGAAATATTGTGCATCGAAAAATTAAAAATGTGCTCTAAAAAAATGTTGGAGCAAATTTCAAAATGACATCCTTTGGTGTATGTTTTTGAATTTATAGGAGGGTTTTTTTGAATTAAGACAAAGAGGTAAAAAAAGAAAAAGCATTGGCATTATGTGTTGACCTAAAACTGTCTAGTTATAATAAAATGGGAACCTATGCTATATATGTAATTCAATATGGTCATGGATAAGATATATCTATTTTTAGGCCGTTACGGATACTGGAACTACTACTTATCAATCTCCAATACATTTTAACCAACACTGTAAATAGGTACATTGATGACGACAATTGATCCAGATATCTTCAAAAACAAGTGCGACAAGTGCCTAACACTTTATTGGAAATGGGACATAGATGATGGCTCACAACAGTGAACGAGTGCAAACAATATTTCAAATCCAACGGCCAATCAGATGAGACCGTGATAATGATTTGCAGTTTTCCATTACGTATTTCATCGCGATCACACATTCTATGGACAAATCCACAAATCCGTCTTCTACAAATTTGTGTAGACCAATAAGAATTCAATTTCTGACGAAATCTTAATCTTTGCATGACTGTGATAGTGTTCACACATGACTGAATTTAATATAACGCCTGATCTTTCTATGACTTTAATCGACGATACAGTCTTCAATGCAATATTATAAAATAAATCATTCCACTCGAATTATTTGTGAATAAGCCAAATAGCAATGATGCATACTCTCCAGCACGCTAGAATCCGTTTTTTTTTTGTATTCGAAAAAGCGGAACATATGGTGCAATTATAAAGCAATTCAAAAGGAAGGAATATGTTCATGCCAAACTCAAAGAATTAATGGGTATTACAGTTGATGTCCCTAGACAGGGTTAATCTAATGATGGAAACTCAGACGATTTTAAACTTACAAAACTTGCTGCCGAGGCCACGGAAGTAGGTACAAATCTCATAAAAAGGTATGATAGTTATCGGTATCGAAATTGACAGATAACACAGATAAAATGCGCTCGATACTGTAAAACTATATATGTGCATCATCATTTATTATATGCCAGGAAGTGTAAATCATAGATGAAGCAAAAATAATTGCCGTGGCCATCACACACAAGAAATAGTTGGGCCATGTTACACATTATTGATTTAAAAACATAATAGAGAAAGTATTAACAAAAATTAAACAAATTATATGATTCTTTAAATCATGCAAATTGTTTAATGTATAAAAAAAAAGAATTTTTATTTTGCACCATCCGAATATTGTAATACTTCTTTGACACTCAAAAATATACATAAATACATAAAAAATATATGCATAATTATATAAACACAGCTGGTTTTATGGGGAGTAAAAGAAGGGAAGATTCAAACCTAATATTTACACTTGCTAATTTCGAAAGGCGCTAATTCTCTGATACTTTCTGGTGTATTTTTTGTTATTTTAAGGCCGGGCATTTAAATATCCCCTCAATTAATTTAGCTGGAGTATCAAATGCACCATAGAGTATTTACATCAGTTTATATAGATAAAGTACTTAATGAAGGAATTTCTGTTTTTATTTTTAATTATGAGATTCAGAAAATATCTATTGATTAAAAATGAATCTGTTTACATCGGGAAAAAACCTTCTGTTTTCCAGGCTTAGTGTAATGGAGACGATAATCATTAGCCAACTATAATATATAATAAAATATAATTATAACCCAATAAAATGATCGAATCAATTGAATTAATACTTAGGGATTACCTCAAAAGAGCACGCGTATGCTAAATACACGTGTTTAACTAATCGCCATGCATAGATAAATCTTAAACCATAATACCAGTTAATTCGCACGCGGAAAACTTTCAACTGTGCCACACCGCGCCAGCGCACTCGTCTATACGGGCTAGAGCATCTCTCCGCAAAGACAAACATAGCAAACATTTAATTTTCCGCATTGTTCTAAAGTACGAATATATACTATATAATTTTATACGAGTATAATTTATAAGTATAATATAATGTAATTTTATATAACTATATATGTAGAACAATGGGCGCGCTTCTGCTGGAACTGGTGCTTGCCTCAACACTATTGCACCCGGCCAGCAGCTAATTTCTCTAATTAATTGCTCCATTGTAAAATCCAGCTGTATCCTCTCGTTTAACAATTACAATAAATGTACCATAATTTTCATTCATGTCGTATAATCCGCGCTTGGAGTTACTGTGTTCCTATGGATTTTGTACAATATTCAAAATGCTATTATATATTATATCTATAGTATCAGTCTATATGAGTATGTTTGTGAGCTTGTGTTATATTATTTGCATTTCAATGTAGCCGCCAAATCTGTATAGAGTTTATTTATATATATACGAGTATATAGCTCTGCATATGTATTTGTACAAAATGTAATATTATAATACAACGCAACTGGCAATTGAATTCTACGAATCGGGAATGTTATGTTGTATGCAAAGTGAGGTGGATTTTGCAATACCAAATTTGCCATTACGTCGTTGCAACGACACCGCATGTAATAGAATAAAAATACGTTTTGAATAAAATATCTCTTGATTTAATTCGGTTAGACATTAGAGATTAAATGTATTTTAATTATTATATTGTTATTTAATTTTCACCAAGCTATATTTAAATCTTTTTCTTCTACTTACCTTTAATTTTAAACTATCAATTAATAGTCTAAAAATGTATACCCCTACCTCCCATTTGGTAAAATCACATAAAAAGTCTATAAATAACACATACACTATGGTTTTCGCGCCCAACATTTATGGCCACAAATAATTAGAAATATAAAGAGTTGTAACATATCCCAAGTAACAAATTGCCTATATATCACGGATATATATCGAACAGAATTTGGTAACGCTGGGATTAACCCATTTCGATCCGGTGTTCGACTCATCGAACAGTAAAGTAATGCCGGAACGTCAAAGGAACGCAGACGAAACCATCTGAGCCGGGCGGATACGTTCAATGTGACCAACCCTTGCTTCTCCGTAATTACAACCGAAGCATGGGTGGCGTTAACCTTCACGACAATGCGGTGCAAAATTATCGGATCAACATACGTGGTATGAAGTGGTACTGGCCCTGAATTCGACTCCTAGTCATTGCCTGGAAGCTTCACGTCATGATCGCCAAGCACAACGGTGCTGTGGCCTTCTTGCTGCTAACCGACCAAAAGGAAGACGATGATTCAGATTATGATTATTTGAAACCCCGTCACCTCCTTCGTGTCGCGGGTGAGTGCTTAATCGTCCGCCAGCCAGAGAATAAACCTCGTCGGTGCCATCTGAAGGGTTACGACAACCAACAATTTACATGTGCGAGAAGTGTAATAAACACGCCCACCCAGACTGTTTCAAAGCAATGCTCATGCAAACAAAGATGTAACATTTGTTTCTTCATCGCCATTTTCCCCATTTTCTATTAATTTTCCGGGAATTTACTGAATTTCCGACAATTTCGTATTTTTCAATAAAATATATGAATTTCTAGCACCATTCCTGCATTTTTCATTACACGACTCGTGTGGTTGCAATATGCCGAGATAAGAGCCATCAGTGTTCGATGAGTCGAACAGTACGGAAGGGGCTTGCCCGGAAATTCGGTAGGTCAGAAAATTAAACGGACCTCGTGTTTCTTAGGTCCGAATTACCCTAGAAAAGCATTTTGATTCAATTTTCCAGCAAACAATTTCACCGTGGCCATACACAACACATTTTCTAATTTGTAAGTCTGTTATATGGTATTTAGCTCTGTATGATTCATAATCTCTCCTTATACCTATGGGGCACGGTTAAAATGTTTTTTTATCTATATCAATTATTTTCTGGTCACGTGTGTACCATAAAATACAGTTTGAAAAAAAGTTCCCAATATTCTTCTATATGGGTCAATTTTTTATAATGAAAAAAAACTTTTTTATAAGGATCAAAAGTTAGTCCTTTTTCGGTCCGCTGAAATTGAACATTTCATTCGTGAAATTAAATGCGTAGTATGTGTTTTGATTTGGATACATCAAGAAACCATTTTTGAAATGAATTCAAATTGGTCACATTACAAGACGACAGGGACGTTTCGTCGTTTACTTAAGAATTTACGCCAGTAATTGGTAATAACCAAGAAACCGTTTACCACAGAAAACAAAAATTACAGTAAACCAATTTTTTTTTTTAAATTCAATACAGCAAAAAACGCTTTAGGGCAAAGACCGAGTTTACTGACGACATTCGAAATACAGCCTTAAAAAAAATGTTTTATAAGTAGCACTTCTGCTATATTTTTACAAACTATTTGGATTCATTTTGCGTTATTATATAATGATTTTGAAGCAGTATTTTGTATTAGCGTATTTCTGGATTATTCAATTTTTCGGATATCTGCAACAATTTAGCGTATATCTCACGAGTCAATAGCATACCTATTTTAGCGTATAAATAAGCATTCTGTGGCAAACTGCCTAAAGAAATATTAACGTAAATCCTACCGTAATAAAGTTGTTTTACGGCAAACAGCAAATTTAGCGTATATCAGCCGTTATTAGGAACGTTTAAGACATACCCTAATAAGACTATAAAATTGGCCGTATATTGCGTTATGGGTAAACTTAATACTGCAAAAAATTATTTAGGGCAAAGACTGCGCTTACGATTAATATACGTTCGATAAACGGCTTTCAGATTTTTTTCTTAACATAGTTTGAGCAATCGGTTTCTTGGGTAGTCATAGCCGTTAACACGTTGATTGGCTGGAAGGTTAATTTATAACGAAAACCCCAAGATATATTTATATACATTAGAAAATAAGTAAAAGTATAATATTTAAGTGTCTCAATACACATTTTACACTCACCGAAAAAAAAATACTCACCAAAAAAGCAACACAAAATATGACAGAAAATGCAAAGATGCATAGTGCATAATTCTAAAATGCACAGTAAATGTTTTAAAAACGAACACCAATCTCGATATCAGAAGCTTTACAGGGTACTATCACGACTTACTATTTGCCATTCCCATTTGTTTTCACTAAGCGTCAAAGGTGTTGGCCACTACTATTTTCAACGAATTGGAGTTCAATTTTACAGTTCACATTTAAACTAATTGGTATGATTTTTTTAATTGTTACCTGTGCAGAAATAAATTTGGCAGAGGGCTATTTTGAATAATTTGCGGCGTGCGCTAAATTCGTAGCATTTTTTATTACACATGTATTTATAATAATTATATTTATTTTCGATTCCATATAATTTTTATATTGATTCAAAAAGTTTGTCTTTGTTTGACTGGCCTGATTCCTGTCACATAACCATCTGAAAACTAAGTCGACAGTGTATAATTTAGCGCGGTGGGGGAAGAACCTCATGATGAGGTTAACGGCAGAGTGCGCATGGTCCATTACAGATAAAATGTTTGGAAGCGTCAAGGTAGCAGCCCTACATCCAAACTAGCAATAGACTATAACAAATTCTGCCGAATCTCTTTTTGCGGACTGGAACAACAACGACGACCCTTGGCTACAAACACCGTAAACGAACAAGTCATGAACGAGATAAGATGGTACAAACTGATTGTTATTAGACTGAGCGAGACCCGGCGTAATGTCACGATAAATTGATTTTCCACTGCCATGTAGATATCCTATCAATCTAGCACGTTATTATACATTATATATTTTTAGAATTATGACCAAATGACTGTTTTGATATTATAGTGACTATATTTCCAATATATTTTTCCAGGAAATGCATTTTATGACTAAACAAAATTTTACAACTCAGCAAATATGACTGTTTTGCTTCATATTCCAAAATTTACTTATTAATTGTTGGTTGGCGGAAAAAAACGTAAATTAAGCAAAATTTTCATAATTCTGTAATTATCAGTGAGATTATGACATTCCTCAAACATACTAGCAAAGGTGTTGGCCTTGTCAGTATCTTTTCATCAACAACCAAGATTGTTTAAGATTATTGGTTTGCCTTTATGCTCTTTATCTTTTATTGTCCATTTGGCGCTATTAGTTATTACTTTGTCCAGTACAGATGGCAGATGGCAAACTCCCACTTCTTGTCGGGTGGTATGTTGGCGACGAGGGAAAAAAGACGATTGCAGGATAGAAAGTCATAAAGTCGAAAATCGTAATTCATGCAGAGTTGTTGTTGTTGCAGTAATAACATCGGTAGCGCGCAAATCGTTACAATATATGCTTCTATTGGGAGCAGGTCAACATTTTTTTACGAGACTGGCGCAAAATATATATGATAAATTGTGTTGTGTTTTAAAAAGCCAAGCTGATTTTATTTTGTTAACATATAAATTATTACTCTAGTCTTTATTTTTGATTATCGCGCATCTGAACGTTCGAGCATCTGAGCCGGACCCCTACTATTAAACAATAACAAATAGAATTAAAGAATAAAACTTAAAAACTATATTATTTAACGTCGCGCGCGATCAATCAACACGAAAGCACCCAAACAGAAAATTACAAAATATGACGGTCCTGTGTTTCAACATGGACGTGGCTTGACGATCGTTTGAAATGGTGTCATCGACTGGCTAGGTGTTGGGGACGGGCTCTGCGGTGGGCCGCACGTGGCTATTGCGCAAACTGGGCTGGCGATTCGGTCCGGTGGAGCGTTTTCTGGACTGAAGCCGCACGTGCAGGCGATCGTGCATGGTGGGCGCGGTATGCTGATTGGGCCGCACGTGGCTTATTCGTTGATCAGGGCTGCTAGGCGGCCAAGTAGTGCAGTAGTTATCTTACTCCACGTATGGTGGTGGCGCTCGAGCTTACTCCACACAACGAAAACTTATCTTATTTTTTTGTATCTTAACGACCGGATTTTTCCGCTGCCAAAAACATTCTGTCCTTAAAACTCAAAATCAATTCTCAATCTCCTTATAAACATGCACACCATTCCCGTTATTTCTCTCTCTCTCTCTCTCTCTCTCTCTCTCTCTCTCTCTCTCTGTGTCTTTATCTCACTCGAAATACTGCGTAAATCATACTCCGTTCTCTTACTGCTTCCGTATGTGGGGTGTCGAAAGCGCATTTTGTATACGTTTTTAAAAAAAATATATTAATTTGCCAAGTTGGCATATTTCTAAACAGAACAGCATTAAATACTTCTTCACCTCTCACAGATTTAACCGCTACAAATATATTCTCAAGGTTTTTTTCAGTCGGATACTTGTTGCAATAGTGACACCTCCGCCTGTTCTAGATATGATTATGTCGTTCCTGTTAATGCAATACTTTTTAGGAACACTTTTTTGGTTTTGGTGTAGGCACGTTTCAGAAAAAGGGCGATTGTCAATATCTCTGGTAATTCATATTATCTCAATTTCTATGTGAATAATTTGATGATTTAATTAATTTAAGTTATAAATAACTGTATTTATAAATAAATGTTAAATTATATCGTTCAATACAGCACAACCAAACCAAACATATCCCAATTTCTGATCTTTGTCCTTGTTTGCCAACGCATAAATTATACAATTGATCACGCATAAACATAAACCAGTGTTCTCGATCAGCGTCTTATTTCAACATCTTATGCACATATTATACAGCATAATATAGTACGCATATTTGTATTTATGCTCGTTCAAAAGTGCGCGCTCGTATAAAAGAGCACATAAAATTCCGAGCGAGCTCAGATACTTTTTTTGTGTAAACTGTGACTTGATAGCTGAGTTAAGGAACAAGAAATGTACTGCAAAATATGTAATTTCATTGGTTTTAAAATGTTAACTTGCGTTAAAAATGTCCAGACCAGTTGTAAATAAATGCCGTAAAAGGCACCGCCGAGCGAACGCGCACGATTTCTGCAGTTTAATATCGTATATTATTGTGTCTTGCGCGCGCGGGGTCTTGGATGGCATGGATGCAGCAGAGTGCATAGCAAACAGAAGTCGTCCGCACACACGTCTTCTTAGCTGTACGCAGAAGTATAACCTTTTGTCAGTATGGTATTGTGCAAGTTTCTATAGATGTATGGGTGTGTGTGTTGGCAAAGTGCACCTCTGCGCCTCTTCGATTGTATTGACTTTTTGCGACAAATGAAGACGTCAACGAATCGGTGACAGTTCTTCGCAAAAAAACCATCTGAACATATTTTGCACGTTTTTCATTCAATACGCTCGTCATCGTTCAGCCGGAGCAAAGGCGAAAACTGAGAGCAACTCATCTAATAAATTACTATATTTATATACGTTATGCAATAAAGGAGACCATCTTATTGTACAGGTTGCGCCCTCATTCGTATGGAATGCACATTTTATCAGCGGTGCACGTAAACCAGAAAAAAATCCCAAACGCTTGCACAGACTCTTTCCTTATTTGTCAAATATTCAATGCATAATTTTGCATACATCCAGTTTTTTGTTTTGCATTTTTATTTTTGAAGTGGCTGCAGCTTTTCTCTTACATAACTTAGCGCGCGATTGCTAAATTCTTTTTATGACAATATTGCACTTTATATACGCAGCAGCTGGCTACACAGCCCAGCTCCTTCTCGGCGTGCGCATTTCTATTCAATGCAAATCGATCGAACGCATTTTCTACATAAATATATATAGTTCCTATATGTAATATGTATTATGTTTACAATGTACATGCGAATTATAAATGTATGCGCGAACATATTTGACAAGTATGCGCACGCGTGTTACAAACATTATGGGCTCTCTCGCCTGCCTGTGCGTATAGATCGGGAGGCCGCTTACTTCTGATCGATGCCAGGATAGGCGTGTTGCGCAAAGACCAGAAATGATCCCTATTGTCTATGCAAATTGTATTGGACGCTTTAACAATGTGTTAAATTGATTGGTTTAAGATAGACCGTCAGAGATATGCACGTAAGATGCGTTCTGCTGTGGTCCTCGATTTGAGATGCGCGCACCTCGCAAGGTTATATATGATTGCGCTTCTGAGTGCATTGTTTGCATTCAGTGATATATACAAATTATTCGTGTTGTTGCGTGGTATTTGTATATTATGCAAATTATTATGTATGTCTTTGGGACTTTGAATAATTGATGGAGGAACAGAATAAGGAATAGATGTGGAAATTGTTATAATAAACACGCAAAATATGAAAATCACACATTACAGTCGAGATTACATAGATTAGATAGAGATAGAGATTACATAATTCAATATTTACTAACAACAAAATATAAACATTTTCTACATTCCTATAGAAGCATCATGAGTCTAAATGTGTTGATTTAACGAATGGGTTTTCATTTCAATATATTTCGGTTTCACTGTAACGACGAATATTAATAATTATTATTAGGTTGACACACGAAATAAGTAACTGTTAAATATTTATTGTGTGTTTCAATTTTCAGTCTGACGAATAGCAAGAATATTTACAAACAATCATTTGGAAATTATCGATAAATTACAAATATTTATTTAACAAATAAAAGAGTTCGAAATTTGTGATGAGTGCTAAACTCTACTACTTTACAGCCTGGGGGTGAGAAAGTAAAACAAGTCTGCAATTTGTCACTTTCGCACAGCTACATATCCCTAAACATGTTTCATGAAATATTGCGGAATAGTGGTGTAAGAGAATAATATTTGACATGCGCAGAAAGGAATAACCTGTTTTGTTAATGGCGTTGTGATATCAAAGAATATAAAAAACCAGGACACAAGAGAAAACATTATTGTTTCAATGAACTCAGCTTTCTTCGCATTCCACTTCTATCTCAGGCGTCAAATTACCAGCTGCATCTTGGGTTGGTTTTTTCATGAGCCATCTTTACATCCATTTTTTTTTCTTTGCAATCGCATTTTCCTAATTATCTGCATTAACATGGCTGCAGCACATTAATTTTGTATTGCCATGGTATAAATGCACTCCTCACTATTTTCCTTTTAAATGTCAATTTTTTTACAATTGTAATTTTCTATATTATTGCTTCGACGTCCAACATGATCAATACGTCGCTTATCGTGTTTTGACTGTCACGCGACAAATATCGCCTACCGTATATTTCAAACAGCGTCTCAGTGGCGCACGTCGCATTCCGTGTATTTCCAGCTTTATGAATGCACGCTAGATGCGACACTCATATACTATCTGCAAATACTCATCGGAGCATAATTATATAACTATAATACGAAACTATAATTGCCCGTTTTACTAAGACTCTTCTAAGAAAGGTAGGGACACTTAAACCTAGTTCGGCAAATATTCAGGAGAGATTTGAATTTTGCGGCACTTCATGTTGGTGACCTCTATCAGAGGCGGTCAAACTACCGTTATGTTGCAACAACGTGTGTTAATGAGCATGGACATTGTACAATAAACGACAACAAACTGCTTGACTAAGTTATTGTCTCTCAAACCCAGGTACAGATATGAACATTATTCTTCACAATAAATGTTGTATTTTTGACTTGGTATTTTCACGCTTTTCATGATCCATAGATAGGATGTTAATGTTGCCGAGGAATGCATAGTTTTATCGTAATTGCGAAACAATTACATCTATTATTCAAACCGAAGAAACATTGATCCTCTGATCTTGAGAAGGCATAGTTAAATTAAGGTTGTGTACCACAAATTTATTTGTATGTATCTAGCGCTTTTCGTTTCAAGTAAATGTCTATTTTCACAGAAATTGTAATGACACTTGGGACCAACTATCCAATCCAATAAACAATCAAAAATATTTTATGATTCGGACAGGAATCAGTGTTGCAATCCTAAAGTTTTTATGTTTAATCTAGTCTCAATATTCAGAGGAAGACGCACTCACGAACATCTTAGCCTAAACGCGCCTGCAACATTTAATAGAAAAAGATCAAAGATTGTCGTAGATAGAGACATACGATTTACAATGATTTTAATTAAATAGTATTTTAATTATACGGTACCGAGTCTGACTATAAATTGGTAATCCCGTCGTGATAAATTTATCATCACAATCATGAAACCTCCAATTCTCCAAGTTCCTGCAGGGATTATAAAATAAAAAAAATATACTATGCCCGAGTATTATCCGAAGATGTGGTTCTAACAAATCGTAGCACAGTTCGAAATTTCTGGCTTAACTATAGATAGAAAAAAAATCTACACTGTTGTGTTATTTCCCAAGTTTAAGATTCCCAGCACCAGCTCTGGACTAGTTAGTTTCATCATACAAGGACATCCCCATTGAACGTCTCGTAACATCAGAAGCCAAACACGGGGTATTGCATTTCATCGAGACAACAGGATCACCCGTTTGCGCCGACTGTCTCCAGATATGCTACACATTGCAAAAACCGAGTTTGTCTACACGTGCGAACTGGGAATTTATCACCCATCTAGCAGCCAGTACGCAAGTCCACTTCATCTCGTGTTGAAGCAAAACGGCGATTGTAGACCATGCACAGGCACTCGCTGGAAATAAAATATTCACGAAATTTGACTTAAAGCGTGCATATCATCAAATTCTGACGAATCATTCGGACATCTAAAAAACGGCTATTATAACCCCGTTTGGATTTGGTTTATCGATTTCGTTATTACGGTTTGGTAATCAACACATCGAAGTGCGTTTCGTAAACAAACTGTCAAGTTCCTTGTCAGCGCAGAGGGCATCCAACCTTTATATGATAAGGTCCAGACGATAGTGAACTTCATGAAACCAGAGTTGGTCCAACAGTTTAGACGTTTGTTTGGTAATTATCAACTTCTAATACAAACGATTCATGCCTTATATCGTATTGGGTAAAGGTAAAAAGAAAAAGGACAAGACAAAAATTGAATGGAATGATGAAAAAACCGCCGCGTTTAAGCAATGCAGACGCGACTTAGCTCAAGCAAAGTTGTTTGCGCACCCTTTATCTGAAGATCCGCTGGTAATGTCTGTGGAAGCCTCCAATTTTGTTATGGGAGCGGAGCTACATTGAATTCTACCTCCTGATACACATAAGTGCAAGTAAATAACTCACGACCACCTTCCCATAAACCGGTTAATGTCGCCCACAGCCAAAGCTTTTCAGCCGCCGTAGGAACCTCATCCATGATGGGGCAATGACCAAACAACAATTGTTGCTCACTGGGCTCTCCATCCTCGCGGAATCTATTTACAGCTAGGTGAACCGTTTCGGCCGAGACTGTACACGACCTAGGGTCCGAACGATCGGTTGTTTTCGTGAGGACATTACTCCTCATCAAAACATTACTAGGATGATACATTGTACCCTTTCTCGAGTTTGTGCCATATCGGGTGCCATTCAGCCCTCTGCATGATTAATTCGAGAAGATGGCAGCAGCTCGAAAAACTGCTGTAGAGTTAAAGGACCTCCTGGACAGCAACGACTCAGAGCTGATACTAAATAGATGCACCGCCTTCGACGGGAAAACGACTATATACTGCGACTTTTCAGCCAGCGACGTACGACCCTTTGTTCCAAAGGTGTTTCGACGTCATCCACAACCTAGCATATCCACAGGAACAATTTTTTTTTAAAATTGTCACAAAACGATAAATAACAAATATAATCTAACGAGTGGTCAAGATGTTGTATTCCATGGCAGAAGTCTAAGGTCAGCCGACATTCAATTTAACCACCGGAACATTCTTGGTAACGGATGAACGTTTAACCCACATAAACGTCGACATAGCCAGCTGCCAGCTTCAAATGGATACAGATATTGACAGATTCACAGCTCATCGAGATATGGAACAGAACATTAAAACGTGCTCTAAAATGTCTAGGCGATTCACGCTGGACGGAGACACTATCCAACTACTTCCTCAGATGTACCTACAAAGAATACATTAAGACGACTGATGCAGTGGTGGTATACGGTACGACTCTACGCTTACCTGGCCAATTCATGAACGCTTGCAAATCTAATTGAGCCAGTGAGTATGTTGAAATGCTAACAGGGCATTACAGCCAGTACCGACGTAAGCACATTCCCTCCATTCGTACATCTCGAAATGCACAAATGTTCGCAAATCTTCATTCGAAATGAAGCAGATAGGCCGCCACTGCAGCCACCTTATGATGGAGAAATAATTCAAACTGCTGGTCCGAAACAAAGAAAAACAAATATCTATAGATCGACTAAAACCAGCATTCCAAAGCAAAGACGTCCTCAACTACTCGACAGCTACAACAGTCAAGGAGAATGAAGAAAAATCTGAGATCCTGGTCCAGCAAGTTCCACTGAAACGCGAACCAGAAAACTCCCAGACGACTTCGACGAACCAGACGAGCAAACAAATAATTTCAACATCATACATAACCAGGGCTGTTCAAAAAACTCGCGTCCGCTTTTACTAGAAAGCTGGAGAGGGAGTACCGTGGCGACTCGCTATACACAAATCATATTTGCATTATATACTGTACATTATACACAATACACTCTGTACTTACATAATATTTAGTATGCACTGAAATTATGTATTGCTACGCACAGATTTTACTTCTGTACGAATTAAATAGTATTTTAGAACACAGAACCAACAACTGACCAGATTTATCAAAGATCGTTGCTAAAGATTTTCTCAAAATAAAAAATAATAAAATGCAGCTTTTTTTATTTGTTTTGAATCAAAAGAAAAACTCATCAAATAATTACATCATCAAACCCTTTTCTACAAAATAATTCTGAACATAAACAATAAAAAAAAATGCAAAATTATCCACATCCGAATTAAAACAATCGCTCGACGTTGCAGGGAGGCAGCAAATCAACGCGCGCGAACCAAAATTTAAGCGACGCTAATTCAATTAATCGCTAAGCTATACAGCGTGCCACAAACGAGAGAGTAACTAACCATGATATGATCAGCCGGCGTGGATTTTGACACTCAATGCACACACACACACACAAAATGTATAATTTATGATTTGTGGACGCGCGCGATGAGTTTTCATGTTGTACCGCCGGAAAAATCGGATTTATACATGTTGTACAAACAGACATTTTAAATGTTTGTACGAGAGTGGTTCATTTTCAGCATTTTATTAAACGAATGCGATGTAGACGAAATTTCATTTATCGCATTTTCACTCGTGTACAATTTATAAACATAAAGCACATAATATATAGGTGGTGTCTGGAAAAGGTCGACCGAGGAATGACGTGGTCCTTGTAATTTGCACGCATCATCGAATGTATGAAGGTGTCGACCGATTGCTTCGTTAATTCCATGATTTAGTCTCGAAATGAGAATGCCATCAGATTTGCGCAGCCTTTGATGTGTAATAGTGTGTGTATCGAAGTGTATACATCATAGAGATCGTATGTATTTATTGATTTCACACGCACTTGTTCAATAAAACACTCAAGTAATCTAATAAAAAATGGAAAACTCAGAAAATTATGTACGACTTTTATATTATATCTTCTGTGTAGTGCGTAAATGTGTGTGTATATGACTATATATGCAATGCACACCCTTTTGTCGATGTTATATCGTAACATTTTTGATTACCACTTCAAAATTTACGTACTCGTAACATAAATATTCATTTCTATTGTAAACTTGTCAGTTATTTGACATTTATGTCAAATATTTTCCCTAGTTTATGTCAGATTTGCGAATTCTTAAATGGTCGTTTTGAATGCGTGTTATTTTTCTATTTTCATGTATTTACTTATGTATATATTTGTGTGTGTATGTGTTAGAGTGTATATATACGTAGGAAATAGACGGGTTAGGATCTTACGTCGCGCGCTTGACTAACCTCATACCCCAGACGCGCGCGCCTTTGTAAAGCGCCAGTGCGTGCGCTCGCTTGCTTTTCATGTGATACGTAATTTGGTTTTCCACAAAGCGCATTTAAAATGAAGAGCATTTTTATTCAAATTTCGCAGTTTTTGGAGATTCTTTTATGTACTTTCAGTGAATGCAAGGATAAAGAAAAAATAACCCAGCTAGATAGTTAAAAAAAATATGGAATAATATATAAACCTTGATGTTTTCGCTGGAAGGGTTCCTTTCGAGTGCGTATTTTCTATGTGAATGAGATAATGGAATAACTTATAACATTTAAATATTTTAAATGACATACAGAAACCGAGTTCTAACTGAGATCTAAAATGTGCCAAAAAACATAAATGACAATTTAAAGTGCCTATTCTAAATAAAGTGTGTGCCATCAATTTGTTGAATTTTGAGCAACGTGGTAATTAAATTAATTTTTTACCAGTAAACATAAATTTTTTTTAGTTAAAATCGATTTTAAAATGTTTTTTTTAATTATAAATTTAATGTGAACATTTTCTACTATACATATAGTCGAATATGATTCGAATATGAATCTTTTTTTAGTAAAAATCTTATTTCAACATTGTTTTAAACATAGAATATTTTAAATTAATAGTAATTAAACATCGATTTGGAACATTTTTTTGAACAGTAAATCGAATGTAGACATTTTTACAAGTACAAATAGTATCTGAATATTTTTACAAGTAATTTCAAATGTTCACATTTGTACTACTAAATTTCGAATTTGATCCTTTTTGTAGTAAAAATCGAATTTTAACATTTTTTTACAGTAAACATCCCCGTCAAACATTATTGTGGGCTGGGTACATTTCGGGAATGATTGCCGACGCGACGGATCAAGCACACTTTGTCGACCGTGAATGCATAAAATTGTCGGAACGTTCTTGCTAGACCGAATAAGAAATTTATTGTACGTTCGTTCTTTATTTGAACTAAGTAGTACGTATAAGACTGCTCCTAAATGTTCGTACTTTGACGTACTTAGTAGAACGTATACGACCGTTTCTCTACATACACTAAAGACCGGTAATATTATATCGTGTATACGTATTTACTTTTTACTGTAATAATTTTTTTTTATTATATATATTTAAATAGTAAAAAAAGGTTTTTTAATTTATGATGACAAGTCGTAAGGAGCGTTTGTACTGTCGGGAGCTCATAACTTACACGAAACGGGACAATTAAATACGTCCGCGAATAAAATTCTGACGACTGCGTGCTAGAGAAAATGGCTGACGAATGACACACAGTCAATCGGTGACTTGCTCAAAGATGTCATGATGAAGGTGAGTCTTGTTTTTACGTGTAGTAATCAAATTTAACCGCCCCTGCACGTACGAAGAACGATATTCTTTCACGTACATATATGAACGAATAAGTCAATACTTTATTAGTGTGTAGTCAAAAAGGAACGACCCTGCACGTACGGGGAACGATAAACATGTACGTAAATGTCGAAACGAATTAGACTATCGTTCTTCGGGGACCGAAAGTGGTCTCAAACCAATTCGTGTTTGATAGAATGTAGATTTTCACTACTTAAAATCGATTTTAAAAATGTTTACTAGTAAAAATTTCTTTTTAACATATTTACATAAACGTTATAAATGTTAAAAACTAAAAAAAAGTTATGTTATTTTTTTAGTTTTTAACATTTTTTAAATCGAATGTAAACATTTTAAGTAGTAATAAACGAATGCAAAAATGTTTACTAGGTTAAATCGAATTACCATTAAAAGTTAAATTAGGTCAACTTTGCTAATATTTTCAGTTTTTTAACTTAATATCGATCAAAAAAAAATTCTACTTGTTTTTTAAATTTAAAATGTACATTTCAAATTCGTTTTTGAAATGTATTTTTTTTAAAAAGGAATTTCAACCTTTTTATATGATTTTTTTTATTTATAACAGTAAAACTAATGAGGCAATGTTTAAAACTTAAAAAGTATTAAAAAAATACTAGGAAAATCCCTTTTGAACATATTTAGCAAAACCCGAATGAACATTAAAAAACATTTGAAACTGTTTTCTAGAATTAACCTTTTTGTTCTGATCGATTTTTAAGTAAATATCAAATAACCAATTTAAAAAATTATATTTTTTTATGAAAAAACTATTTGTAGATTTATTAATTCGATAATACTTTCGAATCGATTCGATTGTTATTCAATTATTATTATCATTAGTTTTTTTCGATTCTATTGGATTCGTTGTTTTGTTCTTCCGATTTAATAATAAAATGTTTGCAATACAATTGAAAATAGAAAAAAATGTTTTTTTTAGTTAATATTTTATTTATTTTTTTTTTTACTACTTAATACGAATTTGAAAGTACGCATTTTTACTAAAAAAAAACAGGACGAATAAAACTTGAAACTTTTTATAGTAAAAATGAAATGTTAACCTTTTTTATAATAAACAACAAATATTTTTAATTAAATATATTACATCGAATCTGAACCTATTAATTTAACTTCAATTTTTATAGGTGTGGATTTTTTGAAAACATTTCTTTTGAACTTAAAAAACGAATTAACATATCATTAAAATAATGTGTATACTCATTTTTTTACTTTTTTACTACTCATCATCGCTTTTTTATGATTTACTTTACATTAAAATAAAAAAAAAACGATGAAATTATAAAATAAAAAAATCTACTATATATTATATTCTAAACTAAGGCAATTCTAAACTATTTTCATCTTTTTTTTTGATTTTAAAGTAAAAGTTATAAATAAAAATTAATAAAATAAGAAATATATATAATAATGTATAATATAAAAATATAATAATATATTTTTTTCCTTAAAACCAAATTTTTTTTCCAAACTTTCACCCTTCCTAAAAGCTTATTTCCTTCATTATTGGGTACAACATTTTTTTACGTATCCGTCCCTAAACTGTAATTAGCCCAATTTTGATAGTAATACAACATTAAATAAAAATTCGGTAAATTTTGCTGGTTTAAAATATACATTTGGAATTAAAAAAAATATATTTTTAGTTTTCAAAAACAAAAGTTGTTGTTTATCGTAACGTAAATCAAACATTAAATGTTGTATGCTTTACCTGTCTATAATGTGATACAATATTTACTCTAACGTTATAAATAGCTATCATGTAACAAGTACGTCCACTTAACTCACAGGTTGAATTTGATAGAATTTTTAAGTTAATTTATTTAACAAACGAAATATGACTTTATGTTACAAAAAAACAATCGTAAATAAATGTTAAAAAAAAACTAATAAAAATAATAAAATAGCGTATTCTGACCTAATTGTTCAATTATTTAGTATTGCAGGACCGAATTTATTGCAATAAAAAAAAATCGTACCAATCTCAAAGTTATAATAAATAGTCGAAAAACACTAATTATTATAAAGACAATAAAATGTCAGCGCATTAAAAATCATAAGACAGTACGCTGTTGCGGCCATTTTAATTAAATTACTTTAAAATACCAATTACATTAGAATAACATAACAATTATATGTATTTTATCATAGTTACCTTTTGGAAACATACATTACATGAAGTTTCATAAACTATTATTATGAAACATTTACGTAGAATTATCATGTGGTTTATGACAAGGTGACATTTATGTAACTTATATTGTAAAACAAACGAAACCTTTAATATATTTACTATTATGTAACATTTGCAAATGTCAAACGAAATATAACTTTAATGTAACAAAGACGATAAAAGTTAAGTACTCTTACATAACTTTTACAACAATGTGACATGTGTTATATACACATTTCTTTAATGTATTGGTAACTCCAGTAACAATAATGTAATTTACGGAATGTTATGTAAGATTGATGAGTAAAACTTATGTAACATACAGGTATATTTTATACATACTTTTATTGATTGCTCATATTGGAATTACAATAATTGTTACGTAACATTTATATTTTAATCAATCTTACATACACATAAATTTGGTTACGTAAATGTTACAAACGCTTTGTAATTGTTAACCAATCTATGTCAATGTAATCATTGGTGCAGCTTGGGCAATTATATAAAATTAAAATTTTTGAATTTTGACTTTTATATTGATAATAAATACAAAAAAAAAACTAAGAAAATTGTTTTTTCAATTGCTATTTTATTAAAATAAAAAAAAATCGAATTCGTTTTTTTAACAGTAAACATCGAATATGAACTTTTTTGTGGACATTCAAAATATAGATAAAATCTAATTTGAACATTTTTCTAATAATAGAATTTGATTTTTTTCTAGGAAAAGAGAATGTAAACATTTTTCAGGTGAAAATCGAATGTGACATGATTTTGATTTTTTATCTAGTTTAAATTTATTTTTAATATGTCGTATGTATGTATCAAAACCGAATTACCATTAAAAAAATGAACATTTTAACATAATATCATCGACTTTTAAGTGTAAATAGAATTTGAACATTTGTAACAGTAAACATCGTTTAATAAGATTTTTTACTAGTAAAAATCGAAGTTTATTATTCAAACATCTAATTTTCATTTAATAAATTTTACCAAATCCGACCACAATCCAAGATGACAAAAATATCTAATAAATACAATCATTTCATTAAGCAATTATTTAATAAGTAACAAATAAATATTACATATACACACACACCACTCTATACAGTTCATCGCGTATATTATATGTATAAATTGCGTTATCGTTTAGATATGCCTCTGATCCTAATCTATCGTATATACGTTCATAAAAATATATATAAATTTATGATGAAACATATTATATTATACATGCGATATTGCAGCAGGTTAAAACTAATATCGACAAACAAAAAAAATCATTCCAGCCGACGGATCAAAGAACCCCATAAATTGTAAATGAAAATTGCAAGTTTAGAGAAAATCCTCAAAACGACATTATCACATATTTGCATGTGTGTTTATGTACACCAGGGTACACATACTCAGGAATTTGCATGACGATACTGATTTTTTTTTACTTTAGAACTGTGCACATATACACCACTCATACATATACATAATATTATGTATGTTTTCACACAGTGCACAAAACAAAAACGTCGGAAAAACCTTGTATAACCCGATTTGTATAAGTGTGTGTGTGTTTATACAAATCACCAGTTTTGTGAAAACCCCTTGGTGCTTGTTCGAGACTATCATCATATGTGTGTTCAAGTAGAAAAAGTACATTGTAATCGAGGAAACATATTGCAAGCGCGCCGGGAAAACTTTGCATAAATCGTCAGTCGTCGCTCAAAGACGCGTGGGTGCGCCTGCTGTGTATGCATCGTATTCGAGTTGGGGGTGTTGGTCGAGATTGTTGAGAGAGTATGCTGGCATCTCTCTATATGTATATACACTATACACAAACATGCGGATTAAGGGGGTAATATGAGGTGGCTTAGCAGACATATACCGATATTTTAGCTACGCGATACATTCGTTATTTTACGTTATACTGTCAAAATTGAGCTCATGTATCCGCAACAGAATGAAATGGGGTTACTAAAACACACATACATATACACAGACACACTTACACAAAATAACAAGATGTCCCATATCCGAGGGCGAAGCACGACAATCGCACACTTTAGCGTCAAGTGTATATTTTTTTTATTGTTAAAATTTCAATCATAAAACGCAGAACGGTGTGAAATAACTTCCGAAATTTAAGATAGAGTTTATATTTGAAAAAAAGCCCGCAGGTTGAATTCCAGTGCATATATATGTGTAAGCATGTGTATGTGCGGTGTGCAAACATACGGGTGGCTGCTTTTGCACTGAACTTTGATGAATTTAATTGCATTGTCTGATTTGATATTTTTTCCTTGCATTTTACAGGCATTATTTTGAGTTATTTTCATACGATTATGGCTGCATTTTGATACTCCTAAAACTTGTTTTCTTTACCGAATATTGGGTAAGCGATGAATGTCTCTCCAAATTTATAAATTTTGTAAAATGTAAGATTGTATTGGAAAACAAATAATATTTTATGATTACAGAAAATATAATACACACATTATACTCTGTTATGTTATAAAAAAGATCCAATAATTCAACTCTTATGATTATGAAGAACCCGAGGTTTTCAAAAGGCTTATTAAGGTCTAATATCAGTCTAGGCTTTGAAAAAAGTAAATAAATAATAACTACATACCTCTGTTTTTATGTTTTTTTTTATGTTTTTATCTTATGTTTACGGATCTATATGAGTTTAGAAAAATGTCAATGACGTGACAAACTCAAGTGAGTATTTTTTTATTATATTTCTAAGATCAATAATGTATATAAATGCTTTCACGTGAAATCGCATACTTATGGAAGTCATGTTTTATTTCATTATTATTTTAATAAAATGTTGTTGGCATAAAAAAATCCATAACATTTTTTTTTAAATTTATTTCCATTTCTTCAGATATAGGGTGTTACATATTTGCCAAAAAGACTTGTGACGAATATTTTTAAAAAAATATACTTTAAGAACCAACCGTACGATTTTTCTTAAAATTAACTTTCATAAAAAAATAAAAAATGGCGGAAAAAAACTAAAAAGTAAATAAAAAATAAAGTGTCTTTTTTCAAATTTCAATATATAATAATAATATATATTAGCCATCCTGCAAAAATTTTCAAGATCGTTTTTTTTTTGTTTGGTTGCAATATATTATATTTTCAAAAATTGTACTACATATTTGGATGTCAAAAAAGTCCTGCGGTATTTTTATTCAATTTTCAATTATTCATAAAATTGGTTACAATCATCCAATTTAAGTCAAATATGCGCCGT
>JANSTU010049905.1:0-22049 GCA_027564075.1 Bolitophila hybrida
TCTACAGCGCAATCTATCATGACGAATAATTTTAAAACCCTCAATCTTAACCATCTCATCAGAATGAGAAGTGTTCAGCCAAGTCTCTGATACACAAATTATGTGAATATTTGTATTTAGAAGAATTCGTCTCAACTGATCCATCTTTCGAAAGATGCTGCAGGAGTTTATGTGGCAGATGTTAATTGATTCCGAAAGAGACCGAAATGCGGAATTAATAATGATATTGGGCATGCATAGATCATTCAAAGGAGAACCATTATTAGTTTGGGTCATTGAAAAGACAAGCAGTAAGTGGTAAAATATACCCTGCCAATTTGACTAGCAGCAAGATGACGAAAGTCATTTTATATAAATTAGCTGCTAATTTTATTGTGTTATCTTTTATTGTTTTTGCTTTGACAATAGTTTTTGATTGTCAACATTGAAAAATCTTATGACATACAGATTCAACTCTCCAATTTTTTATCTGGTAAATGGTTCGTGGTATTTGGTATATGGTTTTTACCACTTTAGGCATAATCCGCATTATATTTACGCACCGAGTGAGACAAAATTAGTTACATTTTTACTCAGAGGAATTCACATAACGTACAATGAAAATGACGTCACAACTGCACTAGCGGATTATAAATTCCCTGGTAACACAAAAATGTTAAAAGTTGTTAAATACAAAACGACAAAATCTGTTTTAGAAAAACGAAACTTAAATTTGTATATGGTACAATTTGAACCAACCTCCAAAATACCAGATATAGTTGGTAAAAAAAAACTCCTACATCAAAAAGTCGAATGGGAATTCTGAAACTGAAGTCATTCAATGTTGTCGTTGTCGGAGATTCGGCCACGCTTCTGCTCACTGTGGAATGCAGCCAAGGTGTGTTAAATGCGCATATATGCACGAGACTGGAAAATGCACCTTAAACAATACTACAAACCAAGAAGCAGATGCCGCCGGAAATATAACCTCAAACATGACCAGAAATGTTGCATATTGCGTCAACTGTAAACAGGTAGGCCATCCAGCCAGCTTTAGAGGATGCCCAATGTACAGGATATACATGCAGAGAAGACGAGACAAACTATAAAAAAGAAGACACTTCTTATGCTGATATGTTTAAAAATACAGAAAATACCATACTTTAAAAGGATATTCAGGCCCTCAGTCACAAAATAATGTTGAACCTCCATCATCCAATTCAAACGTACAATCTATATTTGAACCTCAAATAACAATTGAAGAAGGTTATACTAATTCTCACTCTTTTATAGATGAAGAATTTAAATCTTACCTAGGGTATGATCTTTTTACTCTAATACTAAATTAAAAAAATGTTTACCAAAATATAAACAAATTAAGGAAACTGAAGGAAAGCAACTTAGTCTTATTCAATTTGCAATGTCATTAATAGATAGTCAGTCCATAATGTGTAACAAAGGCATATCCCTTAACCAACTTAAAATGATTAGACTCAATGTAAATTCTCTAGTAAGTCTACAAAAAAGAGCAGATCTAAATGTATTTTTAGATTTTTTTATTACTATGTGAAACAAAAACAAGAAATGTACATAAATTACAATTTACAGATTATAACATTGTTAGGAATGATAGAAAAATAGGAAATGGCGGTGGAACAGCTATATTGTACAGGAAATTTTTTAATGTACATATTTTAACATCTAATTTGACATAATAATATTCTTCACAGTCTGTTCTGTTACTTTGTTACTGGCTCTTTTTTTCTTAAAATCTTCCTTGCTATCGGCTGTTTTCTTTTCCTTCTTCAATTCTTTTTTTACCAATGCCCAATATATTTCAATTGAACGAAGTTTAGGAGTGTTAGGGGGATTGGTAAATTTGTTTGTTAACTGTGCCTTTTGTGATAAATGTCTTACTGCGTTGACACACTGACATATTGCTTGCCATCCAAATATTTTTCGCCAAATTTGTCAACCATAATATGAGTCTCAGCTTCGGGAAGGATTTCGAATCGAAACTTTACGTAAAATTGTGACATAGCTAAAGTGGCAAAATCGTTTTTTACGTAATTTTCATCGTCCAAAACAAGACACGCATTATTTCACATAAAAATTTTTTGTACAGCTCTTTTTTTGTTTCTCATTCTGTTTTGACATTTTCTGTTTCTTGAATGTTTTCATGTTATTGCGTTTTTTCACACGTTGCACCATTGTTGCACTGGCTTGGCATTCTTTTGCCACTTCTCGTACAGAGGTTTCCCTCTTCTTTAAGATTGTGTTGACAATCTTTTTCTCTAATTTAGAGTCTGACTCTTTCCCAGACCCAAGTTTCCGATCCAACGTAAGGGTTTCGTTGTACGGTTTTATCACCCTTCCTACTGTGTGGGAGCTCACTCCAACATCTTTTGCTATCATCCTATAGCAGCGTTTATTATTTTCTAAACATTTGCGCACAATGCTCTTTAAAGATCTTGGAAATCATTTTCCCAAATGCAGTTTATTTGTATTATTGAATATTTAGTAAAAATAGTTTTTGCATTGTTACTATTAGAAGCTACATTTTAA
Organism: Bolitophila hybrida; assembly: GCA_027564075.1. NCBI lineage: Eukaryota > Metazoa > Arthropoda > Insecta > Diptera > Mycetophilidae > Bolitophila > Bolitophila hybrida. The sequence continues at coordinate 2,545 of JANSTU010049905.1, forward strand.
ACGGAGATGATTCTTTGACAATGCTCATTTTTATTTACGGTGGCATGAATTATCCAACATCGGACTTTTCCTCCACTATAACAAAAGACATACTGGCGTAATAAAACACAAGCAAACTTAACTTACAATAAAAATTTATTGTAAGACTGGTGCATACAAAACAAGTAAACGAAAAGTGGTGGCGGCGACCGCGGTGTGAAAGTCCCAGTCCCCATTTTTACTCTGGGACAAGTTTGAAGACTGTAATGTAAATTTTTTCAATAGTTTTCAAATCCGGTGAATTTCCAGGACAATCCGGTGTTATAATCGCGTTTTTCAACATAAAATCATTAATCTGCAAACAAATTATTATATTTTTTTTAAATATTTATTATCGTCTTAAATATAATATTTGATAATTGCGTACAGTTTTTGCTCGATGCGGAGTGATCCTGAAAAGTCACTGTCTCTGCTCACAAAAAATACATCTCCGTTTAGGGGATATTCCTTGATTAATTTTGAGCAAAACAAATGTATAGACGGGTGGCACAGAGTTCATATAAATATACCTGGAGAATGAACATAGTACACAATTTCAAAAATAAAATGGTCTTAGTTTAGGTTATGAATTCATACACTAGTTTGGATAGATTTATATGGCCGAAGTACTTAGATCTCATTAAATCCTGTAATCCATGGTGGGACAAAGGGCCAGTGTGCGATGTCACACACCGGATTCACGAGTTCACACGAGTGGTCAGGTCATGCTAATGTGCTGTTTGTGCTGTGCTACTTCTATTGGAGCTGGTTAGAAGTCTTAATTTGCCCTGACGCGACTCTAACATCTTTACAGGGCAAATGCGATATCTCTATGCACCGAGATCTATTTTGCTATTTTATATTCGGAATCGTGAATCATCAACATAATCATACACTTACAATATTAAGGTTATGTATTATTACACTTATTATTGTTCTATACTGGGTGCGTGTGTATATGTTAATTGATGGCATTAATGTTCCGTTATTCCAATCAATAACCTATTTCAGAAATTGGCTATTAATAGCAAGAGGAACCTACTGATTTATGGACTATTATGTATATATATATTATATGTTTTATCTCTAAAACGGTATCGGTATAGTTTTAATAAAAACTTTTTGTGGTAAAATTGTAGTGCATACTATAGCGCATAAAATAAAACATAAAAAAATAATAAGGTTTAAAAAAGGAATGCAATTAAAAAATGTCTTTGTACGTACAGCTCCGGATTTCCATGTTGAAAAGGACCACCCTGTATATATATAATCGTGAAGCCGAGTGAGCAATGGTGTTTTTTTTCGAAATTTGTAGTATTGTGTACTAGGGGGCATCGCTTATAAAATCTTTGTGTGGGATTTTTTTAATGTTTTAGAAAGTTATAGGAAATGTATTTTTAATTAAAAGAAGTATTTTTGGAAATTTTAAAAATTATACAATAGTTTATTGAAAAAACATTTTTTTTTATTTTTGTTTTAAGATTTTTTTAAATTTTTTACTACAACTTTCAAAATTGATTTTCATAAGGAAAATAATAATTTTAAGATTATAATAATTTTTTTCTGATTTTTCAACTGCAATGCGGAAGCAAAAAACGTCGAAAAAAAGTTTTTTTTTTATTTTTTGTGCAACTTTTGAATTTCAATTGCTTCTACTTTGACATTTTTAACAAATTTAAATTTTAGCAACTATTTCTAATGATTAATGATGAAAGAAATACTAATTATTTAAAAAAGGTACAAATTTACATGGACAATAATATTTCAAATTAATAAATATAAAAATTAATGAAAGAAGCTACTTTAGAGCAGAGCAGATGTTACATCATCTAATAAAATCTTAGGAAAAGAGCGAAGAAAAGAAAATTCACTTGGGTCACTAAGTCTGTAGATATTTTTTTATCGCGACGATGACTGGAAATATTATTTATCGCACATTTGTGTGAATTTTTAACACAATCTACTCCTTTTGCATTTATTTTCTACTGCACCCAAATATATTATATAACAAATTAATACGATTAAATGCAACCTCGATAATCTGTTTTAAAATTGTGTAGATTTTTGAACAATCATCAAGTTCAACACATTTGACCTTTCGTATAAAATAAAGAATTATTGTTTCATTCATTAAATATATTGAATCGGATGAAAATAAGTGAAAAATCTCCACTTTGAGATCATCAACCTCTCAAAATTGCTAAAATGACTCGAGGAATATTTTTTTATCACACCGAACGATGAATTTTAATAAAAAGTTAACCCACCTCGATATTTGTACACTAAATATGTTAATTAATGTTAAATAATATATATAGATATGGAAAATATCAAATTGCATGCAAATCAAAGTCATGTCTGGCATACCAGTTGAGTGACTGCTGCTAAAACACAATCGCCAAGGCAAATTTCATTATTATTGGCATTTCATTTCCTTATTATAAGTTTTCTCAATATTATGTTTTATTTTAATATGCTGTGAAAGTTATCTTATTTTATAACAATTAATTGGCTAAAATTGGTAATGCTGGTTTTATTGAAGAAACGTCTATTTATAATGTTATACAAATAATTTGTGGTGTGGTTAATATGTTTATTGCTTTTGAGACATTGTGACTATAGGAAGACTGTGATCCATAAAATGTGGCATAATGGTTTATGATATTGTAATATATTATCATTACAATGTTTGTAACCATTTAAGATGTTAAACCTTTTTGTCTCAACAAATAAATACTGTCTTAAACATGCAAAACAATGTCCATATTGAATAAATAAGTATGGATGAAGTGAACATAAATCATCTTATGCAAGTGTATTTTCTCAGGTGATATCTATCAACTATATTCATTGGACGGGCCTAGTTAATTCAATTAAACAAAAGCATGAACATATTTCATGAACTCTATAATTAATATTATAGCATCAATGGAATTAGGAATTAACAATAATATTATTCAAATCAATATTACGAGATTTTAATGTATTATACATTTTACCTAGAGCTGTGATTATCAGCGCGTGTATTTACAATCCCGGTAGTTTGATAAATGCATAATAATTATAATAAATACATATCATTATTATATATCTTATGTAACACCAGTATTTACCTTTATACAATCTTAAGAAACCTAAACTCGCAATCGCACAGTTTAAAAATATAGGCAGGTACATAACTTTAAAGGCCGTACGTTGTTTATAATTATGCCTTGTTAATGGTAACTCTTTAATTTAAAATAAGTAATGCTATCGACTCAGATAAACTCAGCACGATCAACAAAAACGAAAATAACTTCAGCAGATCAACCTATTATGATTCATTTATATGTGGTTTCTTATTTTTGTTGGCTTGGCTTAAACCCTTGTTTTTGCTTTATAAAGCCATATACATCTTTTTTTTTCATTTATACTTCATTCTTACGAAAGACTCTATAAATATCAGCCACGATAGTCCCATATTATAAGTTTTAATTGTTCTGACTTTACAATTATTAAATCGTTTATGATACTCATTCAAGTTAGACAGTCGTTATACCAGTTTATAATGGCATTAATAATTAATGATTTCATATTAAATAGCAATGTAGATTTCGTTCATTTTTCACTTGACAAAATTCATACCCATTTCAAGACGTCAGTGTAACTGAGCATTAATAAATCAACTATTTTCGTGGTTAGTGCTGCAAATCACCCTATGAAGGATGCTAAAAAACCATCGAACCAAGTTTTCGCTGTTTTATTTTATAACATTCGTAAAGTTAAATTGTATGTTAAAATGCATTTTTTTTTCATTCGTGAGTGTATTAAAATCTGGAAAAAAGCCTACCACATCTCAATGTGTGAGTCTTAGAAGTTATAAATAAAAGAGCTGGTTCTAAAACTAGACAGCTGTTCTAATAGCAAAGGCAAGCTGAAAAATGTACAAACGCTGATTTCAACTTCAATGATAAGGTACAGATAATACGACTTCATCGACTTCCATTTGGGTGGAGCGTATGGGCATTTGGAACAAAAACTAGAAAAATAATTGTGCTCAATTACAATTCTTTTTATAGTTTTTGTTCCACCATTTGGTAGAGAAGCTCTGCATATAAACTCTATATATTTGACGTTTGCACCAAAAAAGTTCTCGCTCTCAAAATACAAACCTTAGTTTAGAATTTATGGTACCTTTTACACAGTCGTAACTAAGGCGAGTACAGAATAGTTCCCTATGGCCAACACCTTTTGAATCACGCTTAGGGAAAACAACCGTTGGGAATGGCGGATAGTGAGTCGTGAAATAGTATCCTAACGCTAAATCCTTTTGAATCACGCCTAGGTAAATAAAGGCATGTGTAAAAGATGCCATAACCTCTAAACTAAGGCCATTTTTCTCTTTTATCTTATTTTTTGATTTTAAAGTAAAAATTATAAAAAAAAAAATACAAAAAAGCATTGACTTAGGTATTGGGGGGAAGTCTTTATGATCAAGCATCATCATCATCCACCGCACGTCTCTCGTCAACTCCAATTCACTCTGTACCAGCATCCTCATCCACCGCACATTCTCCGACAACTTCCCATCAGCATCCATCCTGTACCAGCACCATCATCCACCGCACATCCCCCGACAACTCCCATCAGTAATAAAGCCTTGATGAGCACTCAGATTCGACAACCAGTAATACGCGTTAACTGGGACTGAATACGCTGCAGTTGACTATAAAAAAGTTAATGTTAAACTCTTTGGAAATTGTAATTCGTAATTTTATTTTTTTTATACACAATACACGCATAATATAAATATTAATTTGAACCTAACTATTAATAAGTATGCATACATTTAGCGCTTAATTACACAAGCGTAAATTTGTGTATAATAAAAAATGAACACCTATTTCATAATTTTATAAATCGTTTTGTAGTGAATCACAACAACTTTACGTACGTACTCGCACCTATTTGCATTTATTTTTGATTGCAGAGGTCGTTATTACGGTATATGTTTTTTTTTTATACTGACCCTTTGTTTGAATTTCAACTGATTTTTTTTTTTTTTTCTTAAAATTCCCTTGAAATAACATTGAATGCAAAAATAAGCATAATATCGATTCAAGAACCAAATAAATGTAAGCTGTGTATATATAGCAAGGTCATGGCTGAGTGCACTTCGAAAACAACTTGATGCCCTTACCTTACCACTGAAATGTAATGCGCGTTGTTGGTCTCAAGGTAATTTGGTGAGCCGGCTGCACCAGTTATTGTACGTGTGCAGTATTTTTGTTGTTGTACGCATTATCGAACTTATACAATTAAATTATGCACTGTACCAATAATTTAAATTATTATTCGAAATAAAATTAAAAAGTTAAAGTTCAACAAAAAACGCGAAAAAATCTGGATAAATCTATAAATGAAATAGAGAAATTTCATTCTAAAAAAGAAATTATATTGAACATAAATATATATACATATTGCTTTTATCATTATCGTTCACATTATTTTTAAATTAACCATAATTAATACATTTGTAGCTATCATACATTTAAGAAGAAGAAGAAGGCTATATATATGCATTACGTATAAATTCTGGGTTGTGGGATCTAAGGCTTATGCAATACAATTAGGGGCGGGGTAAAGTTTATTCGTACAGAAAAGGGAACATGTTTGTGAATTTCTTTTGAATACATAGTTAACATCTATTTAATTAATTTTATATTAAAGTTTAACATTCGAAGAATATTATGTAATATTTTCATGAAGAAATAGGAAAAAATACGGCAAGGCCAGCAATTATTCGAAAGCGTCTGGGAAAAAAGTAGTGCCCTTCATAATTAGGTGCTGGATGATTTGAAATTCATCGCTTTCCCCAGGTAACACGGGGAGGGTTTTTAGAAATTTATTTTTTTTTAAATTGGAATAAAACTTTCATAATCGAGTTTGATCGGCTTACCTCACACTGAATCATCGATGCCATGTCCTTAAAGGATGTTTTTAACTTCCATGACCTCTAAAGCATCTTTTTGCTCCTGTCTACGTTGTCTTTAGTATGTTTTTTAGCTTCCTGCTCTGCTCGGCTTATACGCATGGAATTACTTGATCGCGGCCAGTCATAAGCGCTTGGTCCACTAAGCACTACCAATGCATGTCTTGCTTCAAGGTTAGTAACGCAAAAGAACCTTCATTGAAGGCAAGGGCTGCCACATAAGCTGAAATCTCAACGATAACAGAGGTTATACTTAAGTGCTTTGGATTTCCCAAATAAGTTGGTTTGGTTTAAATTTGGAATACACTTATGTATAATATAAAGTTACATACAAAATTTAGCGTACACATTATTTTTTATATTTTCTTATACAAGCAGATTTGAAATATTTTTTTACTATTTATTAAGAAGGCATTTTGCAAGTAATAATTTCATTTCATTTGTTTATAATAAAATTGGAGAAAAAATTCAAATTAAAGAAATCAAAAGTCCGTTATACATTTCAATAGCACAAAATTGAGCTTACATTTATAACTAAAAACAATATTACGTTTTGCAACAATACCGGCTTCCAAACTTCTTGGCATTGAAACAATTAATTTTAGAGTTACTTCGTATGAAACTTGCTTCCATGTCTTGTTTGCTGCATTCAGGCCATTCATCCGCTTCAGGATATATCATACGTTTTCATTCGGGTTGATATCTGGTGACTGTAGTGGAGTTTTAAGAATAGCGGAAGATTCGATACTTTTCTTCAAAACGTCCATCAAGTAAACCTCATTATTCATTATGCCGTCAATAAAAACCTAATTTCCAGGACCATTAGCCGTTATACTGCCCATACCTTTAGTGATTGCAGAGATTTGCTTTTTTGAACTCCATACAATTTGCTTGTCATTTGATCCAATTAGGTTTATTTTGCACCCATCACTAAATATAACATGTTTCCAAAAATCTTCCGATGAAGTACTGCTTTGCAAATATTCCATAATTGTGTTCATATTTATTTTCTAAATTAATGGTTTCTTAAATGTCTCTTCTTTTTTAACAGTATTTTGAGTATTTTGTGATCTGTGGTCGCTTCTCGATCACGGCATAATTGTCCCTCAATTAAACAAAACTTAACTTCGAATAGAGGTTTTTTGGCTCTTTTGATAGAACGATTATGCTGACCACAAAAAAATACGAAGAGCACGGATTTTTAAATAAGAATACCCCTAGTAACATTTTTGCATTAAAGATTCTATTTACCTACATCTACAGAGCCATCTGCAAATCCTCTTCTTCTTGTCTTCAGTCGGGATTGCAATTAGTCTTCATATGGTAGGTAATTTGCAGGTTGGTCTTCAATAGCCCTTCATTTCTGTCATTGCAGAAGAGTTTGCAAATAGTCTAGTAGATAGTTTCTAGAACGCAGGGTATTAAATACGGTGGGTGCGATTCAGGTTATTTTAAAGCCATTTGTAAATTGTTCAGTCTGAGAGTTACCGAATGTAAACCAAAATGAAGATAGATTAAAAGGATGTCAAAAATTAATTGACTTTTAAGCGTAGTTCCCAAAAAGAAAGAAAATCATTTTCAATTATAAATTCATAAATTTGGCAATTATTAATATTTTTTCATAAAATTGTAGAGTATTGAGATATCATAATTTCTGCTATTCTGCTATTTACATACAAAGAGAACCCCAAAGCGTCGTTAGAGGGAATTCCAGTCCTCTCGCGTGCCAACAACTTATAGTAATAAAGTTTAAAGTTTGGGTTGGGGTCTAGTGACCACGGAGGGTTTACGTACATTATTATAAATATACTACAAAATAATTACATGTTTTTTTACAAATGTTATAACTCGTCGTATGAGTGCTACCGTATATATGCCCGAATAAATATGCGCAAGTCCAATAGAGGATCAATCATAATATGATGTCGTACAAAACCTAACATCATTAACAAAAACTTGAACCAATTCTATAATCAAAAAGAAAATAATATATATGTATGTTCGCTTGCATAATAACATATATTAGGAACTTTTAATTGTTCGCACATATACTTTATTTATAACTTTACTTATAAAACTATTTGTTTATAAAAATATTAATGTTTAATTGTTGTTACCTGAAGGTAAATATATTATATTATAAAATTATTAAATATTATATAATTGCTAAGCATCTCGATGATAATTAAACAATGTATATCATCATAGGTACATCTATATAACCATCAGTGCGGTTTGCTTTATTAATGCATTGTTAATGCAAGTTGCATTTTTCACAATATACATCCATCACATGTCACATGGACAGCTAATTACATTTTGCGGTTATTACACCGCGTTTTGTCGTTGGCTTTACCATCGCGCCAATATGCATTTTAATTGCATCCATCACGCACACCGCTGATCTTAGTTAATTGCGGAAACAAGAAACGAAATTTACCTGTATCATTAACTGTCACATGGAGCTATGATGGCATACAAGGAATTGCGTTTCTGTGAGTGTGTATATGTACTAAATAATGGTATATAATTACTGTGCGATATGACCAATGACCATTGACCTTAAGTGCATGCGTTGCAATCAAATGCTTGAGAAATTTATATTTTGAAATTATAAATTAATTTACATTTATATTTTCAACGACAAAATGCTTAAACCCAACATTTTTCGAAGACCACAATGACACAGTAGTGTAGTGTTATCTCTATAATATCACTTTGTTGGTGGACACGATTCGGTTGGTGTCCACGATCTCGGTCAGCGAAGATAAGGGAGACTGAAGAAAAATCCTGACTCCTTCTTGGGTTTGATGTACACCAAAAAGGTTTTGATTAAATACAAAACATATTAATAACTTCAAATGTAATTATGATTTGGCCACAGAAGCATTTCCCAACGATTGTTTACAAACAAAATACACTAAATAGACTACTATTCCTGGGCCTTAATTAGTTTTACCTATTATTAACATTCTAATATTCAAACGGGTGTTGTACATAAAGTAATATCCGATAACGAAAGGTTTAATATGTCTGAGGGAGTGGTGAACCGTTTATGAGGTTTAATACTTCTAAATACACCCATTGGAAAAAGCCATTTGTCGTGTTGGAAAATATTACGGATCGAATTGCATTCGAGTATATCCTTTAAATTTCATCTGGATTGGAGACGCGAACTCAAAAAATGAGTTCATACTAGATGGGCGACTTAGAAGCGACTTGCTTCGTTTTTTTTTACCTCAGACTTTCAGGCTGTGCTTTTTTCGAGTATCGAGCCAATCGTATATCGGTGAGCCAATTTTCACAGGCCTCTTTTGTGGCCAACTTCCGATTACCAAGCTCGTTCGCCATGGACAGAATCAGGTGGTAATCACTTGGTGCGAGGTCCGGAGCTTCTGGCTCGACACCAAAGATGTGTGTGGCCTGGCGTTGTCCTAATGGAATACAATTCGGTCTCTGTTGATCAAAGATGGCCTCTTCTGCATGGGTGCTGGCTTCAAGCGTTCCAGTTGATGGCAGTACAGGTCCGAATTGAGCGTTTGGCCATAAGGGAGTAGCTCATAGTGGATGATTCCCTGCCAATCCCACAAAACACACAGCAGCCTTCCTGGCCGTCAATCCGGGCTTGGCCACTATCTAGGCCGCTTCACCGCGCTTCCACCACGACCGTTTGCGCTTCACGTTGTCGTAAGTGACCCACATTTCATCGCCAGTTACCATCCGCTTCAGAAACGGGTCGATTTTGTTGCGATTCAGCAGCGATTCTCATGCGTCGATACGGTCAAAAATGTTTTTCTGCGTCAATTCGTGTGGCACCCATACATCGAGCTTCTTTGTAAATCCAAGCTTCTTCAAATGGTTTATAACGGTTTGATGACTCATGTCCAGCTCTTGGCCGATGTACTATGCCGGTCTCTCTCGTCCAATTCAACGATTTTGTCGAAATTTTCGACGACAGGCCTTCCGGAGCGTGGCGCATCTTCGACCATCTCTACACCAGAACGAAAACGTTGAAAACTTCTTTGTGCTGTATCGGGTTCATAAACTGCACAAATTTTAACTCACGAACGACTGAACCAAACAACAACAAACAATCAAGCGCATATGTAAGCGCTTTCAACAAGCTATAGAATGACCCGATGCGATGAACACAACTAGAACTACGCGCTTGCAACGACACCTAGCGAAAATACCGCAAGCCGTTTTGACATTCTTTTATATAAATATATATAAAATAATAACATTTTTAAAAATTGATTTTTTTAGCACCAGAGATTCACAGCGTCTACGTACAGGCGTACAGTTCAACATGTTGAACTACACAACGACCAAAACTCAACACATTCAAGAAAATACTTAATATACAAGTTCGACGGAGAAACTGTCAAGAAAGTCGTAACAGATAGCAGAGGTAGACTGAAAACGACGCACACCATTCCATATAAGTTTATATCGTAAATATTATTTAACCACAATCAAATAAAACACATACACATAAAAATTGTGTTTCGTGACATAAGTCAGTGCAAGCGCACCATTAGATGTGATTGTGAATTTTCGTGTTGATTTGACATTTTTTTTAATTTATTCCTTCGCATTTTCTTCGACAATTACCGCGACAATAACATTATTATATACATCAAAGCGTTCATTGCAGTCTGCAGTGAGGCGAGAGTGGTTTTTGTTTTATTATTTTATTACTTGAACATCTACAAAGTAACCCAAATTAAATAAATTTTATTTTATTAAAATAATGGCATTACTGAAAACACCATATTCAATATTAAATGAATATTGTCAGATAAGAAAGGAATCCCCGTTGCTAACATTTCAAGTTTCACCTACGGATTCCATGAAAAAATGCATAATACAAGCATTGAATCAGACTGGTATCGGAGAAGATATTTCAAAAAAGAAAGCCCAGCACTTGGCTGCCGTGGATTTGCTAAACCGTCTTCAAATAAAAGCTGAACTGCCACAAAACAACACAAAATCCACGGTAAACGAAATGGGAAAACTAAACGAATACTGTCAGGTAAATAAAATTGATATGCCACTATTCGAGGATGTTGACAATTATGGAGCCGAACATAATAAAATGTTTATAGTAAGATGCAGTCATGGAAAGCATTCAACTGAACAACACTTCAAGACAAAGGCAGGAGCGAGGCAATTAGCAGCAAAAGAGATGATGAGTCTGCTTCAAAAACAACCTCCATGTAATCTAAAATCAAAAACAATTCTAAAGGAATTGAATGAATCAATTAAATCATCTATATATAACTCTAAGGTATTCTCAAATGTGAACATTATTCCAGAGAATTGTGGTAGTATAACTGAAGAGACAATCCAAATGAACTACATCGATACATTATTTTTGAAAAACGAACATTCTTTGAATAATAGTTTATCTCCAAACAGCAGCAGTTCCAGCAGCTCAATCAATTCATTTGATTGCTCCTCATCATCGGACAGTTGTTCAGAAAACGTAATTGGTGACCTGCTTGAATTTTGCATTGATCGAAATATTCCAATGGCCACATTTGTAGAGAAGCGAACCGGAAATGTACCTAATGAAATTTTCACGTGTCTTTGCCTCCATGGCAATTATATAAGTATTAGAAGTTCACACATTAAAAAAGTTGCAAAAAAACTCTCTGCAAAAGATATGCTGAATAAAATTGAGAACTTGTACGAAAAAGAATGTCCAATTAATATTATATCAGATAGTGATATCAATTATATACCACCCGAGACCCATATGGAGACCTATCGACGAATTTCTAAGAAAGAAAATAGAAATTCTAATAATAATATTTCATTTTCTGATCGTCATTTATATTTTAAATCTATAAATAAAGAACGTCAAGACCAGGCAATAGCCATATTAAATGCATCCGTGGGAAAATGGTCTTCCAACATTGAGAAGATCGATTTGGTATGTGCTACATTGGGTTTAAAAACAAAGTTAGCCTTTGTTCCACTACATCAGCAAAAGGATATGGTAACGTTTACGGTTGGTGATTCCAGTACGTATGAATCAGTGATATGTGATCGGATTGATAATATTGCCGAAAAAGTTCTCGATTATTTGTTCGATATGCTTAATTGATTTGCCTTGTTATACCTATCAAAATAATTTCAAATATAAAATTATATCGTACATTTTAAATCAAAATAATTCTTCCTAAGAGATAGTTATATTGTAAGTTCTTAATCTAATGTAATTTTATAAATAATATTAGGTAGCAATAATTTGTTTCGTTAAAAATATATATATATATATATATGTTATTCACATTTATTAAGAGTATCTATATTTTGTATAATTGACAAATAAAAGATTTTCTAGTTTTTACCGGAGTCCTCTTTAAGGGTTACGGTTCTATTAAATACAAGACCCTCTGCAGTTGTATCAGGATCCACAGAGAAAAAGCCAATTCTTTCAAACTGGAACTTATCGTAGACCTTGCAGTTGCGAAGCGAGGCATCTACGTACGCCTTAAGCACAGTTAGTGAATCTGGATTACAGTCACTCAAAAAGCCACCAGGAACTTCAGCTGGGTCTTCCGGATTCTTGTGTCGGAACAAAGACTCGTACAGACGTACCTCAATTTCGACAGGCTGAGCTACCCATTGAATGAAAGCTTTTGGTTTGACTGCAGTGTCGGTACTTTCACAGGTACAAAGCAGCTCAACAATCTCACCGACTGTATTCTTCTTTACCTCTGCCACTCTAATCACATAACCGGCATGACGCAATCCAACCGTTTGATCGGGAGCCAGTCGACGGTAACCCTTTTCGGGTTGTTCCTTGAAGTCACTGCGTTCTATGTAGATCACACGGTCCATAACGACCGAGTGGCTTCCCTTTTCCGGATTATTTGGAAAATCTGGTATTACGATTGTCTGTGGTTTGCTGGACGGGAAGTTTGTGAGTGTAACTTTAAGTGGCTCCAAAACGACAAGTACACGTGGTGCAGTGACATTAAGATAGTCTCGTACTGATGCCTCTAACATGGCTGGATCAATGGTACCCTGTGCTCCGGTTACGCCCATTTGTGCACAGAAATTATTAATTGCTTCCGCAGGAAAACCACGCCGACGCAACGCTGTCAATGTGAACAATCTTGGATCATCCCAGTCCTGGACAATATGCTCAGTGATGAGCTTCGCAATTTTACGCTTTGAAACTACTGTGTAATTAATGTTCAGTCGTCCGTATTCCCATTGTACTGGACAGTAAATTTCCAGAGCATTGCATAGCCAGTAGTACGAAGAGCGCCTCGATTGGAACTCTTTAGTACATAGTGAATGTGAGATATCCTCAAGGCTATCGCATAGGCAGTGAGTATAATCATACGTCGGATAAATGCACCAATCGTTTCCGGTACGATGGTGAGCAATAAATTTAATTCGATAGGCAACAGGATCCATTTTACCCTCTTCCAGTGTGATCTTCATGCGTAGTGTGGCTCTGCCTTCGTCAATCTTTCCGTTTTTCATGTCCTCAAACAGTTGCAGATTCTCCTCAATCGGACGTTCACGCCATGGTGACGGCACCGGATTGAATCCTTTCATATCCTCGGCCGATTGATGGCACACAAATGCCAGTCCTTTGCGTATAAGTACTACTGCCCATTCGTAAAGCTGTTGGAAATTATCCGATGAATGTGTAATCTTGTTCGGAGTGTAACCAAGCCATTCGACCATATCCTTAATGCCGACAAAAAACTTTTCTTCCTCTTTTTCGGGATTTGTGTCGTCGTAACGCAAATTACATAATCCGTTATGTGCAGCTGCATATCCAAAATTGATGTTAATCGCTTTGGCGTGACCAATGTGCAGAATTCCATTGGGCTCCGGTGGAAAACGTGTACAGACCTTACCGCCCGTGCGCTGTAGATGTTCCTTGAGTAAACGCTCAGTGTGCTCAGTCACGACATAACCATCGGTTTTAAAGTTTTCACCGGGAGCATGAAAATGAACTTTAGTACGCATCAATTCCGCAATATTAGTAGCTCCATCTTTTGAAGCATCCGTTTCAACTGTAACGTCCTTAACCTTAGCAATGGTTGCCTCCTTCTTCTCCTTTGGCTTCTTTTCGATTTTCGGTGGTGGTGCTAGATCGGCTGCAGTTTTTGCGCCCAGTAAATCGAAAATTTGCACTTCAACCTCACTCTTGATATGCTTGCCATCAGCCCATGGTAACTGACTTCGGATTTCTTGCATAATCTTACCCACATTGAAACGATACCGTTGCTCTAAAATTGCTACTTTATTCTGTTTGATTAGCGCGTCCACAACTTTCTCAATTTGATCGGGTGTCACGACAATGCCAACACCACATACACGCTCTAGTTCAACAATATTGATAGCTTCATTCTTTTTACTGCCTCCGTGCGTCAGCAGGAACTCTAACGCCACGTCAATTCGTACGGTTGTGTCCAGTTTCTGAGCAACGATCATTTGTACGAGCAACGGCAAGTGCTCAGCCGTTTGTGGCTTAATCTTTGTAGCCATATGATACAAGAGCATACCAACACCGTCGGCTAACTTGGAACCAGCACATACCGTCAGAGCAGCCGTCAGATGCTTTGTTACGTTTGCATTCTTTAGTGTTTCAGTGGCTTTCTGTTCGCTCATGCCCAAAGCGACGAATTGAGGCACCAAATCAATGGATATCGTCATTTTGCCTGCATATTTAATTCAATGAAATTCAATGAATATATTTTATTTTAAAACTAACCTTTTATCTGGAAAAGTGGAAAATATATCTAGTATACCACACGGTACCACGCAATTTGCAATTACCAAAGTGAAAGAATAAACGTCAAAAGCATGTATGTGTGGTAGAGGTAATTTTGACACATGCGTTTTTTATCGCAGTTATGGGTTTCGTTTGTATATTAAATAACGGTGTGCATCTAAAGCAACAAAACTACAATAAAATCTTTCTGATGACACGTGCCGATGCTAAAAAATAAAAAGAAAAGTTTTTTCAATAAGATGTTTGTCACTTCGAACATTGTACTAAAATTGCTAATCGCATCTCAATGCGCTACCCAAACTCAAACTGTAATTAAGCAAACATCAAAATCATGTAAGTGCATTCAAATATATTTAATACATATATTAACATGTTGTTTTTAATCAATTATATATTTAATAATTATATGTGTATGCAATTACATGATATTTTATATAGTTTATATTTATGTGTTCGTATTTTGAAGCAGGTGTGGTGTATTTTCAATTGTAAACTAATTATTATATTTGTAATAATACTAATTTGTTTTATTTTTTTTAGGTTATTTAGAGCTCTAATATCAATCTTATCTATAAATCATTCATTGTTCATACTGTCGAAACATTTTATGTTATAATTTAATACATATATTTATAAAAAACGTAGTCACCAAGGTACCGAAAATAGTATAGCTGTTTACGCCAACTGTTTACCCTATCTCCCTTAAGGATAGTCGTTTTTTTTTAATTTATAGGTATTAGCTATATCGATTGATAAATGCATTTACAACAACAATACAGCGGTAGGGAGGAGTGAATTTTTGTCATCAAATAACAATAACCATTGAAAGAGGTTTAAATCTAAACACAATTCGAGTATTTCATGTTATTGTTGGGTGCATTGAATTTTTGTAAAATGAATTTCTCTCAAGTAGATGACTGAATTTTTGTCACCACTGATTTATTAAATTTCATACCGCCTTGTTGTTGTTGTAAATACATTTAGTAACAAAAAAATCACACAATGCAGAAGTGTGACGAAACAACTTGGTGACAAGAATTCACATTTTTGTTGACGAAAATTCATATTTTTACCTTGAAATATTTTCAATACAAATCGGTGGTGACCAAAGTTCACTAATTTACTCGGGAGAAATTCATTTGACAAAAAATAAACACACCGTTCTAGATACAAAAACCTAATATCACAAAATGAGAAGGTAAAATATTTGGACATTTTGTAGTTTTAAAAAAAAAAATCTGTTCCGTCCAATAAAGTAATTTATTTGCCGATTTAAGTGTGTTATTCTGCGCAGTTACGGAAATCTAGCAAACTAAATTCCAACTTGCATTAAACAAACTCTGCTGAAAAAAAGTTGAAACACGACTCTTTATATTTTTACAACATTCTTCCTGCATCCTCCATGCCATTTTCTATCTATTACGTTACTTCGTGAATTGAGTCAACATTTATCAAATTTCAAATCAAAATACAAGATGTCTGATAGCGATACAACACCGTCTGGCTCTCCAAATGCTAACAACACTTTAGTTGATTTCGATACAAACCTTGATCAATTCACTAATCTTCTGGATACTGTAAAAAAAGAGCTGAGTATGTATAAGATAAATTTCAAGTAAAAACCTATTTTGAAGTAATCATTTTTGTTGTAGATAAATTGCTGAAGATAAGCGCTGATGTTGCAAATATACCAAATCTACAAAACATAGAGATTATGAAGCTTTCGCATAGCCAAACAAATCGTCAAACATGATAAATATTGTTAATTAAAACTGAAATTTTCATGTTATTCAAAATCATGATTTAAACATATAATATATCTGAATTCATTAAATAATACTGTAGTTTGAAATTGCTTTGTGATTGTATTTCGTAATTTGAATGTTACGGAAAGAATGTCAAAAAGAGATGGACAAAATTACACAGGAGACGTCAAATTTCTTTATCGAGACGACGAGCTACGAGTTGCGACTGTCAAAATGGCAGGCTCCACAAAATCTTTGCTATTGCGGATAAATGCCACAAAGTATGTGTTTAACCAATTCAAGAGTTTGCAAGTCTCGCAACCTTTGGCTTCTTCGCAGTCGGTAAGTCTTCATTCTTTAATTTTACGTAACCCTGTTGAAATATACATAACCACACTTTTGTTAATATTCTCTATATTATTCAATTCAGTCTCAGATTCGACAGTATGCCCAGGATGTCACTGCAACCGCATCGCCGTTGCCTAAGAAAGAACGAGTCGGAAAGGCCATGAAGGCCTATCTGGAGCGTGCTCAGGAGCATGACGAATTCATGCAGATTCAGAAGTCAGAGTTTCAGATCGGCAAACGTCACCTTGCTAACATGATGGGCGAGGATCCAGAGACATTTACACAGGAAGACATTGATGTAGGTTTTCTTTTATCTCAAATATTTATTATGTTTATGTTGTTTGTTTAAATCTTTTAGCGTTCCATTGAGTACCTCTTTCCTTCTGGTCTGTTCGACTCCAGAGCAAAGCCCATAATGAAGCCACCAGAGCAAGTGTTCCCACAACGCAAAGCAGCTGAGTTTGATGGCTCTGGTCGTCCGTACCACAGCATGTTCTACACTGGAAAAGCGAATTTCTTCAAATTGCTATTTGTACGAATTTTTTATGTGTTTTTTTTTTGCAATATCTCTTATATATTAATTTTAGGACACAGTCGAACAAATCAATGCAATGAATGATTTTGAGGACCGAATGATCCGCAAACAAAACACCCCTGATCCAGCACTATCGATGTACGTTTAAAGATTTCTATTTAATAACTAATTAATATGTGCTTCATATACACAGTGACTTGTCTGGAACCCAGTGGTTGACCAAAGAAGATCTCGAGCTAGTGCTTGTCGAGGAAATCGCAGACATCGAGTACAACAATTTCGTCAATGCCATGGATAGACTGGTGTCGATGCCCTATTCATACAAAGCCAATGAATTCATCTCAAAATACCGTAAACCACTAATGGTACAGACAAATGCATACGATGTATTGCAGCCACAGTACGACGAACAGGGACGCATGTCGGTGACCACATACGGTAAGATTTATATGGTTTTATTTAGATAAATCGATTTTTGACTAACTATTGGGTATTTTAGAGTGTTTACGCAAGTCCGCAAGAGCTGATGTGACCATTAAGTCACCCGGTACTGGTCAGATCTCGATAAACGGACAGGATATTTCGTATTTCGATGATGTTCAACCAAAGGAGCAGGTATGTTGGTTTATTTTTTTACATTTCTGGTAGAATTGATGTGCCTCGAACGAATGTTTAAATGAAAATAAATTGTATCGCCGTTCAGCTTCTTTCTAGCTGTAGTCAATATTGTCTTCGGTATATTTTTGCCTCTTGTAGTTGGAATCGATTTGATTCTCTGAAATTTTCAATGTCGTGTTGCATCAACAATGAAAATTTGATATCTGATAGAAACTAAGCATTTTTCTATCGCTTCTAATCAAATTAGTGATTATTGCCTTAAATTTTCACAGATACAAATATATGACTTTTTCGCTGTGTTTCTTTTGATACCCAAATACGCTGAGCGTATTTGACAAAGTTATTATATAACATTTCTAGAAAATGTAATTACCTTTAAATTTAATATAACTTGAGATAGTTTTAAATATTGTGAGACGATTTTTTTTTGCATTCAAAAAATCATATCGAAATCCTTTCTATATAATTCAAAAACTGTCCAACTTTTCTTCTAGCGTTATATTGTATGTAGATTTGTATCTTAAGAAAAGGATCACATTTTAATAATATTATAAAAATTGTATAATAATTTATAATAATTAAATAAATAAAATATGTTTTTAACAAGAGTAATGATTCATCAAATGAAGCCCATATCTCACGCACACGTGTAATGTCTGATTCTAAATAGACAGCTTTCTCTTCAGAAAACAAAAAGCGTCTCGATTGAGTCAATCAAGCCTTTGTACGGTTCGCCCTATGGCATGGAGCACCATTCTTGTTGAAATATGTATTAAACATTTCGTCTTACGACGCGACGTCCTAATAAAATAACTAAAATTACAATCTGATTGTCAATTATTAAAGGTAAAAGATTGGCGCAAACAGCGCAATACTATATTAATTTCTGTAGAAATTATACTTTAGGCATGGCGACAGTTTAAAGTTAAAAAAGTAAAAAGAGCGTTTTTTTATCCGAGGTAAATGGTGAAAAGTGACAAAAATCTGCGAAAAATGTATTAATACTAAAAAAATATATAATTTAATTCTCCACAACTTTCATATGTGTTTTTGTTCAAAACTTGAAAACAAGGGAAATGCACAAAATAAACCAATAATTGTATTGTAATAATTTAGCACTCTTAGTATCTATCTAGTACCCTCTTGTCAATATCTTGACGAATACTCTCAGAAATCTTCAATATGACAGTTGAAATACTGTGGCAAAGCTCGAAAATCTGACAAAAGATCAGAGTCCGAATTGTATTTATTTATTTGCTCACGCACTATAAACTCATAAGCCTTGGAAAGTACTGAGAACAGGCTAATATGCATATAATCATTTACACTTTTCGGATTCGTGCATGGGACAATTCAAAACAAGCGTGTATATCGTGCGTTAAAAATTACAGATCTTCACGTTCAGTTTTTTTGTCGAATGGGTTATATATGATGTTGGGGGGGACCGCCAAAAGTCTCAAAGAAGTTTGGCTGGCACGCAGGCCGCTGTATGTGGGCCCA